>VZRN01003139.1:115932-201793 GCA_013397935.1 Dasyornis broadbenti | reverse complement strand
CCTTCCCTCCTTCCTCCCCTCCTTCCTCCCCTCCTTCCTTTCCCTCCCTCCCTCCCTCTTTTTACACTCTGGCTACTCTTCCATCAGGTATCTCAGACTCTGCAAGCACAAGCTGGCTAGGCAGCTGCAAGGGAGGCTTTCCAAAACTATGTCAGTGTGACACAGGTTCAGCATTTCAGGTGGGAGCAGGTCCTGTAGGATCAGTCTTCACATTCAGGACAGACATACTGCCAGAATTATTTAACATCCTTTTTAGAGAGGTGACTAATTTAACAGGTTTGAAATGCAACTCCTTCATACTTGGATAAATTGTAGCAGAGATCGCAGTCCAATATAAATATGAGGTGAATTGGGGGTACACAGATTAACACGGCAAGACACACAAACACATGTAGCTACTTTTAAAGGGACTTAAAATCAGACCTGTGGTTTATATGTATATTTATTAAAAGTAGTATTATAATGCAGTGGGCTATGAAACCTTTACAAGCAAGATTGGTTTAAAAAAAAGTAATAACTGCAAAATCAAACCATTTCATATCTACTTGTATCTTTCCTAATAAATTAATGTAACCTTGCAGGTTTTATCAGTTCATCAGCAATAAAAATACTACGTCTTAGTTCTAGGAAGGAGCAAAGTGCAGCCTGTGCCTGCAGGAATCATTGCATCAGCTACTGCTGTTATGGCTACATCTACAAAACACCTGGAGTGCTCTGGAGCATGCTGACTCTCACCTGTCCTGGGGACACAGTTCCAACTTTCCATTGCCACATCTGTTGCATGTAGGCCAGGAGAAAGCAGTGCTTTCATTAACTCCAACAACAGTACCTGCAGAACATGGAATTCTTACAAAAGGCTAACATTAAGCCAGCAAACACTCTTGGCTTCACAGCTGGTTTGAGCCTTTCTGACCCACAGCTTAAGACTCGTCAGAGCAAGAATCAGCTCTTCCAATAATCTCACTCCCTTTCTCCTTTGTCCCTCCAATAAGGGATAAAAGCACAGCAGAGTGTTACATTCTGAAAAAACAGACTCAGTTATTTTGGTTTAGATTTTATCCCTTTTCAGATTTGTTTTTGTTTGCTTACTTTCTGGTCCTCTGATGTTTCCTTCAATAAACAGCTATAAAAATCATCAGATCGAATAGCTTGATATTGATATTTAGAAAATACAAACCAATCAGAAGTACCAATCCCTTTCAAAAACAACAATGCAGATTAAATTCCACTAACAATGGGGTTATTCTTCATTTATACTGATTTAACACAGATTAGATCTGGCTCACAGTCTTAAGTGTGTGCGTAAGAAGGGAATGCCAAAGATACTTTTGGACTAATAAAAAGGGCCTCACTAGTTTTGGCAAGAAAAAATATATTCAGAATTTTATGAGAAGCCAATAAAGAGTGTATTATATTTTATGGTTACAATATGCTGAAATTATAAGCATTATTTATGGAGAAAAATATTCACCTGTAAGAATGAAATTACACTAAAACAAAACCTCACTAGTACAACAGAACTACAGACTATAAAAAATCCAGCCTCTATTGAGCAAGAATCTCACAGTTCTATACCACATTCAATAGAAGAAAGCCTTGGAGACTATGGAGCACTTACAGTGTCTGGACTGTAAGACAGGGTGCTAATCCCTTGCTTTTCTGGTTCTCCTGGGCAAGGAGGGAGCTATACCTGAACAACAAAACTGTAATTTTCTTTGGGAATTCAAAGGACAGCAAGTCTGAAGATCTGGAAAGCTGCTTCTCAAACACAACATTTATGACCCAATTTCTAAGCGTACAACAAAACCAAGCATTTCACTGACAGAATAAGCAATTCTATTTAAGCCCCTGGACTCTTAGAGGAATAATTTTGATTCTTCAGTGTTTGTGATAAACTGGGAGTTTCCATGGGTATGTTTCTCTTTGAATGATGTGAATGCTGAATGGAGTTAAAGCCAGTTAGTGGCTGGTCACCAGTGGTGTTCCCCAAGGCTCAGTACTGGGGCCAGCCCTGTTTAATATATTTATCAATAATCTGGATAAAGTCCACCCTCAGTTTGCAGATGACACTGAGTTGGGTGGGAGTGTTGATCTGCTGGAGGGCAGGAAGGCTCTGCAGAGGGATCTGGACAGCCTGGATCAATGGGCCAATGGTGTGAGGTTCAACAAGGCCAAGTGCTGCATCCTGTACCTGGCTCAGAGCAACCCCAGGCAGTGCCACAGGCTGGGGAAAGAGGGGCTGGAAAGCTGCCTGATGAGAAAGGACTTGAGGGTGTTGGTCAATAGCTGGCTGGACATGAGCCAGTGTGTGCTCAAGAAGGCCAATGGCATCCTGGCCTGGATCAGTATGTGTGGCCAGCAGGACTAAGGACAGGGTCGTAATTCTGTATGTGTCACTGGTGAGGCTGCACCTCAAATCCTGTGTTCAGTTCTGGGCACCTCACTTCAAGGAAGACATTGAGGTGCTGGAGTGAGTCCAAAGAAGGGCAATGGAGCTGATGAAGGGGAGTTGGGGCTCTTTAAACCAAGAAAAGAAGGCTCAGGAGGGACCTTATTGCTCTCTACAACCACGTGAAAGGAGGTTGAAGCCAGGTAGGCAGTCAAGCGCTTCTCCCAGGTAACAAGTGACAGGATGACAGAAACGGCCTCAAGTTGTGCCAAGGGAGGTTTAGATTGCTTATTAGAAAGAATTTCTTCACTGAAAGGGTGGTCAAGCATTGGAACAGCTGCCCAGGAAAGTGATGGAGTCCCCATCCCAGGAGGCATTTAAAAGACATATAGATGTGGCGCTTGGGGATGTGGTTTAGTGGTGGACTTGGTAGTACTGGGTTAATGGTTGGACTCGATCTTAAAGATCCTCTCCAACCTAAATGATTCTATGATTCTATGATTCTTGTTCATCGAAAAGCTACCAATTAGTTTGCTGAGTATGTTTCCTTCTTCATTAAAAAGTCCTTTTAAAACCAAAACAAATACCCTTTCTCTCTAAGCCTTTTCACTTTCTCCCAGTTGTGTGCCATATTCCAACTGCAAGTTGCACAAATAATGCAAGTACATTTGAAGAAAATCAACCAGGATCATACTGATGAGGTTATGTCTAGTGGAGAGAATTATTTTGATGAAAATGTAGAGTTTCCTTGAGAAAACCACCAGAGATCACTGAAGTCAGAACAACTCAAAGTAGCAACAGGTGTAATAATCTAGTGACAGTCTTGTGCATCCTATATGCAAAGTGATTTCTCAAGTTTAAACTGCTGAGCTGCTGCACATCTTTTTCAAGACTCTAGATTTTGCTTGACATATACAAACCTTTTGGATACTTTCCCAAGATCTTTCTTTTAAATGGAAATGCACATAGCTAAAATTCAATTTTTACTTCTAATCTATTTTTATGGGTTGTGTCTGGCATTAGTAAGAAGAGATTGACAATAAGACAACACTTGGAAAAACAGGTCTCCCATGTGGAATGCAAAGGAACACTCTGGTTGAAATATCAAAAAATGGAGGTGTTGTTCTGGATTTCTTTTCCCCAATCAGTTACCCTGATTAATAGGGCAGGAATTCAAATGGGGCAAACTCAAATTCAAATTAATGGGGCAAAAATTCAATCAAAAAAGGAAACCTAGGAAAGCTGATTGACCCCATTTTAGTCATACTATTAAGAGGAAAACTGGAAAAACCCCACACCTCTGAGTAAAGGCTTAAATATGAAAATATCCAACATCAAAATCCAATCACCAGTGGTGAGTCATATACTAGGCAAATATCATTAATCAAGTAATATTCCCAAATATTATATGTGGTATAGGCTAAGTAGAATTTGCTCAAAGCATGACTAAGAGGAGAAACAGTTCTGTGCTATATGAACTGCCAACATTTAAGTCATCCTGACTGCTACTACACAGCAAAAAGAGGTTAGAAATTACCTTGCAATGCATCGTGATGAGAAAATAAATCTATTAACCCTAAGATCAGAGGTGAAAACCACAGATTCATCTTGCAATGAAGAATAAACTTTTCATTAGAAAGCAACGACAGGTTTTCACTCATCTGTTGAGGAGCAACACACTCCATTACCCCAGAGCTGGTATGACTGGACCTCCCTGAAACAAGGATTTCTGGCCAACTCATTGCATTGGCTTGGACTGGAACATTGTCCATTTTGATTGAGAAGGAACCTCTGAAGAACATCCAGCCCACAGTTGTACCAAGTTGCCCAGGGCCCAGCTTTAAGCAGGAGCTTGGACTGGAGGAACTTCAGAAGTTCTTTCCAAAGGATCAGGAAGGCACAGTCCTTCAAGAAGGGATAGAGAAAGCCTTTGCTGCCTCTTTGTTTGGTGGGAGGATGTCAGTGTGCAACGCACACAGGTGATCAAAAGTACAGGAAGTGAAAGGATGCACAAAAAAAAAGAATGAATGAGGTAATACTGATTCTCATTGAAAGTCAGACTAACTCTCTGACTTAAGAGATAACAGACAGTGACTGAATTTTAGACATGATATATCTTCCTCCATGTGCTACACCAAAAGTATATTCTCCCACCAACAAAGTAGGGTCAATGCTATTATATTCACTACTTCAGGAGAAAGATGTATGCGCTAACTAACTGAAATCCAAACCACTGAATATCTCTTGAATGCTATTAAATTATGTCAGTACACACAAAAGTGAGAGTTGTCATCTATATATTTCAATAGCATAGGTATAAAGATTAAAACTTTATATTCTGGGTTAGTACTTGGATGTGGGAACATGCTGATAACAGCTACCCTGCACAAATTCCAGATTAAACAAGACAAGGTTGTAGGATTAATTTCTCCTTTTGTCATTCTTCTGTCTTTAATACCGGACAGGCAAAGCATGACATCTCCCATGTGTGTAAAGCAAGTACTTGTTTACCTAACAGATCACAAAGGTGTACTTTCTTTGCTCTGCTGGAGAAAGAAAGGACAGAGAAATGTTTGCTTTAACCTACTATGCACACTGTCAACAAGAAAAAAGACAGGCACTTCTCATAAAATTAACAGCAGAGAAGTGACAATTCTTAGCATAACTACTGGAAAGGTTAAAAAAAAAAAGGTCAAAAAGCATTTCACACCCAGTGACAGAAATATCTTTCAAGTAGCTACATCAATGCAAGATGTACAGAACAACCAAGGCTTTGAGTGGACTGCCTCTAGTTGTGCTTGGTTTTCATTATGCGCTATTCAACATTTGTCACTGCAAGGTGCTCAGTAATAAATCACAGAGGCATTGCTAAGCTGTGTACCATAGCAGGAGGTATGTTTAGTAAAGGCTTTGCTTGGTTTCAAACTGTCTTCTTTAGTCCATCATATTATAGCTGAAGAATTCATCTGAAAACAATTATTTGTTGTAATTTTAAAGTTAATTTCAAATGTTGCAGTGAATACCTGAAGGTGTAAATGCAAAACTGTATCAAGAATTTTCTACAAGGGCTACTGGAATAATTAGAGTTAAATTTAGGAAGGAAATAGCCTCTAAAGACCAAGAGTTGTTGCGCTTTTAAAGACTTTTTCCTATAGGCACTGTACAACTGGGAGGTTTAAGAAGGACAAGGTTTAAGGTTTTGTCTGGACAAAATATTAGCAAACACACAGTAGAAAATGTTTCTGCATGATTCGGAAACACTAGAAAATATGTTGTAAGAAATGTTTCTGCATGGTTAGTGGTAAGACCAAGATATTAGCCAAAGCTATGATCCAAAGTGGTTGGTGAGCAAATACTGGCCACATTATGCTAAATTACTATGGTAAAATAATAAATTGTCTTACTGCTGCAAAGCTCCAGGGAAATCAGTCACTAACCCCTACCATTCAAGATCTGGGTAACATATCCATCTGCCTAAAAAATACTGGTATAACTCACTGTTGCCAACATCAACAAGGCTGGTGTGAACAGAAGGCTCCTGAAAGAAGACAGTGAAGGAAGGAATATAATGAAACAGATTGTGCATTAAACATTTATTCTGGGGTATGAGTGAGTGGGAGCAGAGCTTGGCCAGCAAAAGGCAAACATAGCCCACAAAGCAGCATAAAATCTTAAATATCCCAATGACCCACAGCAATGCCATGCTTTTTTTATCCCTCCACGCTGTTTGTGCAAGAAATCAATATAAAGACACAAAAGATTAAAGTGAGCACAAATAATTAACTGCATTCATTTCAGGCAAGGCCATACGAACCTCTCAGAGCACAAACGGAGTTGGTCTGTGTTGTAGAATCCAGTTCATCGAGTCTGACAGGGCCAGGCAGCTCACTGAGGTCAGCACCAGCAGCCGAGCACAAAAGAGGCTTTTGTAACAAGAGAACAGTACGTTCAACACAAATAATCCTACCTGCCAAAAGAGACATTTCAACTCAGTACAGTAACAAGGAAAAAGGTGACCACGTTAATTGTCATGGCCAATAAAGACAACAACCTCTGCCAGCTACCAAACAGAGGAACAGACTCCATCAGGTTTTCTCAATGACAAAATATTTTGCTTTCAGTGATACATGCACCATGCTCTTGTTACACTTTGCAACTCCTCAGGAGAAAAAGAAATCTGAATTTGAAGAAATTTAAAAATTTGAACATGCCAGAAGAGAGTCTGATGCCACCCAGACTGCATCACATCTTGCTCCCTGCAAATAGGTTTCAGTCTTTTCCCTGATAATAAGCTTGGGCATCCCTTCAGGTGGTCCTACTTTGTTTCAAAGACTATAAAGAGCAGCTTTATTCTCCAAAGCAGAGATTTTTGCTTCAGGACACACAGCCTTCTGCATAGCTTTGTACTTCCAGTTCACTTAGATTTTGGAAGTGACTGAAGGCATGAGATGTGAACTATTCCTGCAGTCACCATACAGAACCAAACTTGAACCTCAAAATAGAGTGACTAGAAACAAAAATAAAGTGAACTACCATAATTTCATGATCTGTATGGGGGCGAAGGCTTGCAGCTAAGATGGTTTAGGAGAGCTTGTAAAATTTCTGCATCTAAGGACATGCAAGTTTCTTGATATTTTTGAGCCTTCTGTCAGCTCACAAATTTGATTGACACTGCTCATCAGATTCAACAGTCATCAGAGAAGACTGACAGCAATATTGGTGGACATACAGCAACATCACAGAATTTCTCATTCACTTTGGAGATCAAGCCAAAAATACAGAACAAGAAACCTTACAGGAAAGTTCTAATTATAACCCTTTTCAAATTTCTCATCTCAAACTTGCAAAATCTCATCTTCATCTGATAATGGAAGTCTCTGGAGGTCACATACTGTGGTGTCAGAGATGAGGGTGCTGTTTCTGTGGGACTCCAACTGCTTCAAAACCTCATGCAAATCTTACCATTTCCCCACAGAGCATCCTTGAAGAAAACAAGTTGTGAGCCAGCACTGAAGGCTTCTATGATTTCCATACCAAGAACACACGATGCAGTGACTGTCACAGCAACAACTTTTGGAATCCCGTGGACCGCGTTTTGCAATGTGGAGTCAGTCACAAACAACAAAATCTCTCTTTGATCTATAGGAATATTGTGTTTTGTCTATGATTAAAAAAAAAAGAAGATTCAAAATTGGAATGCAATTGTTAATACTTTTAGTAGAAGGAAAGACTAAACATCCTCATATTTAAATAACTCATAAAACTGACATAAAGTGCTACATATAGGGCTTGTACAGGATAATGAGTCAAAGCTTTACTACAAGTTTCTGGTATTCCTTACAATAGATACAAACCTTAAAATCTCTACCTTAAATTAACTTTCTGAGTTTGACTCTCTGGACTCTTGGCTTTACTTCAATCAACCATCACACTTCATTATAATTTATTTGGACTGTACACGGGATTTGAAAAGATATTTTGTAAAAAAATATGCATTATATATTTATATCATACACGGTGTATATATATATGGTATATATAAAAAGTTAATTGCATGATTTTATTAAGACTTACATAATTTTTGTCTTAAAAAAATATTGAAAAAGCATTGCTACTACTCATATTATTCCTCTAAAGGCACATTTTCTAGGAACTGTTATCAGATTCCCAAGCATAACCAAGTTGCAAAGTTGGAGCTTTTTCTTTCAGTTGAACAAATGTCTCTAAATATTCCAGTGATGCGTAAAATTAAGGAAGTAGATAAGAGATATATGAATCTGCAATGAAAGTGTAAGTTTTCTGCCTAAGACAGGTCTAAAAATATCATATCAAAGCATATTCCATATTTACCAGTACAGTCAATCTCCAAGTTTTCAAATTCTAATATTTTAAAATATTTAAGATTTAATGACTTTATTAATTTAAAATGTTTTGTTACTCTTTTAAATTAGTCTGCTGATCAAAAATTAATGGTTAAAACATTTAACTGAAAATTAAATACTGTAATGACCGGAAAGACGTAGCATTTTATTCACAAAGCTGCATGTCTCTAGCATAAGGTAATGCAACAAGAACCCAAATTTTTTGTCTTTGGTCGAGTTCTAACCTTGAAACCATCAGCCACACTGAACCCAGATTTCTGTTCATGCTCACAGCTCTTAGAGCAAATGAGGTAATCGTAAAGAGTGACGGGGAAAATTCACAACTCAGATAGCACAGTTATGCCTTAATACAACATATGCTGCCTACTGCACTGATGTTGGTTTTTTGCCTAGTAACTACATACATTTGGGCACTTCCTCTGCATAGATAATATTAGGACAGCTTCAAAGGAAGAATTTTTACATCTGTCCCTTGAGAATTACTAATACATTAAAAGCCGTCTTTCAGAAAAATCATCCAAAAAGTAAATAATAATAACAGCAAAAATCACAAGTTAGTATAAAATCATCATCTTGCTATGTGTGACAATTTGTTCTGAACAGAGAGGACACAACAGACAAATAGCAGCAGGATTGAGTTATAAGGAAGGACAGCTCCTTAACCACAGATGGAATACATTTCCTCATATTCCTTCTGAACCACAGTTTGGATTCTGAGTAATAATAAAAGCATATTTCCATTCCTCCTTCACACAAATTAAGTCATATTAATTTAAGTACTTAATACTGTAGCTACAGAAAGCAAATCCTATTTTTTTAAGTCCATTTGAATTAGCTCATGAAGCAGATTATTTAAGAATAATAATAATAAATCTGCAAAACAAACCAAATCATTGTCCCTAACTTATTACAACTTGGTGATTTTGCATGTGAAGGGTATGTCCTCTTGGCAAAGGCAACTGCAGGATACAAGCTGCTGTTCATGATCTTCTGGGAGGACTAGGCAAGTAATACACTAACAACAGGTAAATACCTTTACATTCCTAGAGCAGTTATCCAGAAAGTTATATGAAGAATATCTTCTCTTGCTTTTCCATCATTACTTTCAAAAAATGAGTATTCATGTTGTTCACTTATAAAAATTTACACTTCAGCAAATGAATAGCCATTTAAAAACAAGCTAATAAACCTCCTAGGAGCAAGAAAAAGAATCACAGACCTTTTTTTCTGCTACTCAGTATTCCATTCTTCAAAATCACATCTGTTCTGCATGCTTCATCTTTTCTCTAATTCAGTGACAAAGTGCTTTTACACAAGAACACTGATAACCCACATCAGAATTTCATATGCAGACGTTCCTGAATTCAAAAATATTTGGCTAGGATGCCCCTAGTCTGCAATTTTATTTTATTTTTCACTAGAAGAGGTTTCTTGGAAATAGGAATTCATGCATGTATGTGTCCATCTTTCTGCTGGCACACTAAAGATCCCATCCAGCTAGCCTTAATTTCATGTTTGCAAATGCTCTGTTACATTCTCAATTAGCATGGAGAAAACACAAGCGATACCCCTCATCTCAGTAGTTAAAAGTACTCCCTGCCTAAAAATTAAATCATAACTCATGGGCTTTTGAAGCAAAAGGGCAAGACCTAAATTAAATTTATGTCTCAAACTTGTGGGAAGCATCTCCAGCTATTTTGCTGGCCGTTCTGGAATCTCTTTGTCTTTGGTTCATATGCTTTGATTCTTGTGGAGCTGATGGACAATTGCAAATTATTCTCCGCTAGAATTCAGTGCCGGCTGTACTGAGGATCCAGTCGCCAGGAAAAAATAAATAAATCAGTAACAAAAAGTTCCTTTAACTATTAAAGGAGTTAGCAACATTTTGAAAGAACATTGTAGCACCATTCAGAAACAAATAAAACATAATTGTAAGTTTTCCAGCATAGTATGGATGACAATGTATTTACCTAAGAGTTCATCCTTTTACTGCTTACTGGAGCATAAAAGCCAAATTTACCTGAGGGGCTTCTACGGAAGTCAATGAAAATCACCCACACACTTGCATGAAAAGAGCAAAACTGTATTTTTATATAATCATCTGTTCCACTCTATCCCCCAATATCCAATTGACTGGGAGCTTCTTGCTATGTTCCTAAGGATAGAATTTAGCTATAAATTGAGCCTCAACTAACTTCCTGCAAGCTCCCTCTCCAGGGTGCAGTATTATCTCTGGTTAGACAGCAATCTATTCAGGAATAATTCGCTTTCTAGACTGAATGGTATTGAAACTGGAGATGCAGTTCGTTTTACCCGTTCACAAGCAAGGTGATAATTCTGCCCATATAACTCTTGAAGATAATCCTGGAATTCGGGTTACCCCTAAACAAGATGAATGCTTCTTCACATAAACATTATGCTGATTTAATTTTATGAATTCATTGCAAAGTAAAAAGATTACCTGCAGCCTTTGATACAGCACTTGGGCCCAGAAACTACACCGCTTGTTACAACCACCAATCTGAAAATAGTACAGAAATAGGGAATGAGACAACCATGATACCAGAAATCCAGTGGTAAAAAGTATTTGTTATCTGATTTGTAAAGCAGATTACCCGAAGAATTTCCTTTAGAGCATGAACAGCTGGTGGCTGGTACAAATTAGAAATCTGTTCTTCCTCATCCAATTCCACATGTATTTCACCAGACTGAACAGTAAGAACGTAACAGAAGCTGGGAGGAGGAAGATTAGTTGTCATCTATTAAAAAGTAAGAAAAAGAAATGTGACCTTAAAAAAGGCACTTTAATTTAGCAAGTTAAGTTTCACAATAATAGGCAAAATGAACAAAACAATTTACATTTTAAGATGGATGGGGAAACAAAATTATATGGTTAATAACAAGGACTCTGATGTAGAAGCTGAGTTAATAAACCAACATTCACAAGTTATAAGTTAAATCAGCTTGTGTGTATCATTCTTTCCATAATCTGACATTGACCCTCATCACAAAAACAACTCATAACTTGGCACACTTGGCAAACACAGTGACTATTTCAAGGTGCTTTTTGTTGTTTTGTGTATTTTTATTACGTGGTAGGAGTACGATGACTTTTCTTTTTGTTTTTCCAAGCATCCATAGCTTTTCTGAGATTTGGGGACTTTTGCATGTGGGTGGGTTTTTGTGATAGTAAACAGCTGCCGAACTTTTAAAGCTGCCAAATTAAATCCAGGACAGCACAAGGAGATAATGAAGAACAGGAATGCAAGAGTTGCAAGAACTGCTCTCTTTGGGGTATGCCAGATTTTTCTTTTCCCCTTAAAAAGTACCATGACGTAACAACTTTATCAATCACCACTTAGAGAAGTCCCAAGCTGGAAAGACTTCTCAGAAAAGAAAAGACAATATTAGAAGATAATTTTTATAGCAAATATGGTAAAATATTCTTTTAGCAATGTTTGTTGTTAATAAAATACTTAATTTAATAGAAGACATATTAATCTATTAAAGACGGTTGCCCACCCATTAAAAAGAATCTGCTTAAAGAAAAATAAAAGTAAAGGAAGCTGATACGCAAACTCTGTTTGACAGCATTAAAGGAGGTATTCGAATATACATATGCCTCAAAAGAAATCAGTTCCACAGATCTCTTCGCAACAATATTATCATCAAGCTGGCAATATTATTTATGTACCTATGTATAAAACTGCTTCCATAAAACTGTGCCTAAAACCACACCCTTTGTATCAACAAAAACGTATCTCAATTGAAATAACTCCACCCAGCCAAAAATGTGAAGCATCAGAAAGCAAGCTGTGATTCTTTGTGGAATGACTATTTCAAACCCATGACAGAAGTGTAAATTACATGATTATGGAAAGTTTATCCCATTTTTAGATTGCTAAGAAAATAGAAAAAATGAAGAAATAATAAGAGTCATAACAACATTAAACAACATTTAAGAGCTTTGCCTCAACCATAGATAGCCCATTTTGTTGCCCACATTATTTTAATGCACAAACCCATCCATTCCTCTGAGGCTTCCAAAATGTCTTGATGAAAAGAAGAGTCAAAGAGAACAAAGCTATTTCACCCAATTTCAGTCTTGATTTTATTTATAACTGAGGTTTGAGTTTTTTATTCTTCATTATAAACCCCTGGACAATAAAAAGAACACTCCACATTGCATAGAAAAGGTTCCTGGACTTTAGAAATAACTAGCAATACCCATCATCAATTACTGTTTTTGAAACTTTTTATTTCCAGCTCTCTCTTTTTTCCTTCTTTTTTTTTCCTTCCATATTGATTCTTTTGGTCTAAACAAAAATTTAATACCACAAACTTCTTCCTCAAAGAACAGCGTATAAAAGAACAGCAAGAAAACCCAAACCTAAGCATTTGGCTACCCAGAAACTTCTCAAATCATCTCATATTACCAGAAGGACTTGATATGACAGAACTGCTTTTCAAAGACGAAAGCTAACTAAAGTAAAATTACAGATGGGATTTTAGCTTTGCAAATATATAATAACATACTTTAAATCTATTTCTATACTTCACCACCCTCTAAAACCACAGAAACGTTAATTCATTTTTAGTAATTACTTCTGTGTTCATCCTTTTGACCTCACATGAAACAAGTATCAGTCAAAGTCATCCTAACTGGTAAGAGACCTGTCACACATCTTCAGAAAAGTGCTTCTAAAAAATTAGTTAATAACCTTGTATATAGATTTCTCAGCAGGCTCCATGATACCTAGTATCTCTTCACTCCTGCAAGGAGAAGAGAGGAAGAATTTGCCTGGACATCTTATCATTCTGGCTCTAGAGGATTAATAAGGGGCTAATTGCATCATTTTGGAAAGATGCTGCTGATCCAGAGGTTACCCTGGGAGGCTGTCAGAATCACTAAAACAAAACTTGGTAGGTAAAAAGGAGAGAATTTTGATTCCCAAAGTAAACACGATTATACCATCACCAAAAAACTAATTGTGAGTGAAAATATTCATATCTACAGTAACAAAACTTACCATTTCAGACTCTTGACTTTGTCCGTGAACTTTTACAGGCGCTACTGGAGGCCACAGACTGTCTATCAGACTAAACAGTCCTAACGCCCTTCAAAAGAGACCAATAAAATCAGGTTTAAAATGTTTTCCAGTGTTACACATTATATTAAAAAGATTCATTAAGAAATGTAATCTAAACCACTGCATGATTATGAAAACAATTAAAAAACATATTTGTTTTCTGGAAGCTGGTTTTGATTTGGTCTAGTTAAATCTCCATCATTTGTTTCTGCTGCAGGGTGGAGAGGGAGGGAAGGGATGTAGCACATCCAATGACAAGCAAGTCATATTTAATCCTTTGCCACAAACAGCTTGCTACACGATAGAACTAAGGGGAACTAGGGTAAATGGTAGCTTGAGAAGGACACAGATATCAGGACAACTTCTAAAATACAGCTTTTAGCTGTTTAACTATTAAAAAGTCTTGCTTCTAACGTTTTAGTTTCTACTGGTTTTTTTGGGGAGTATTTTGTGTGGGGATTTGTTGGTAGGTTTTTTGTTGTTGTTGACAGCTGATTATAACTGCTTTCAGGAAAGTTAGCAATTATTAGATACAGAGAAAAAAGAGGCAAAATTTTTTTATGTTAAGTACATGTGCAGAGAACAATCTCCTTCCTACACAGCTGCTCACTTAGTTATGATTTGTATTTATTAATTCTGCAAGTTTCACACTTTCGATTTAAAAAACAAACATAAAATTAACAGCCCAGCACATTAAGTTAAGATGTTAATGACTCTTTAACAAAGAAAGCTTTACTTTCCAGCAGTTCAATGGCTGCCTTGCGAGTGGACAGACCGTCTTTGCTGGATAGGCAGGAGTAGCTGAGGGAGGGGAAATAGCTACAGATAACCAACTTGAAGAGTCATGCATTTTTGAGTTAAAGCTCTCAGTTATCTTGTCTCAGTTCTGTGTTCTGTGCAGTTGAAGCACAGAGATCTGGATTTTAACCCCACACTGCCCCCAAGAACAAGCTGTCCATTCCTCCAATTAAGAAAACCACTGTTTCTGACACAACTCTACAAAATCAAGTCCAAAACTTGTTAAAAGTAGTATTAGCTTCTAAACACAACTGTCTAGAAGGAAACCACATAACCTGTTTACAGGGCTGAAGCACGTTACAATATGCTGCTTCTCTTCCAGGGGTCATAGAAACTTTCCTTTTAAAGTTCTGCTTTTAGCTCACTTCTGCTTAAGCTTATTTATTTCTGCATTTCCTTAGTCCTTCTCTGGATCCTTAGACTTTGTGTGTCTACGGTGAATTTCTCAGCACGTTTATTCACTGCCTGTGATTCAGTGTTAATAGTGAAGCCTTTAGACCAACACTGCAAGATTACAGCTGTAAATCTCAGAGTAGATCTTGTGGAATAAAACTTGAGGCATACAACTCTTGTAACAAGCTGGGAGACTAAAAAGACAATGCTGCTACCTCTAGTTATGTTCTCCACATGAACTAACAGACTAGAGACACAAACGTGCTGCTCTTTTACAGAAATGGACTTCCTTACTTACATGGCATCATCCCTAAGTCTGTAAAAGGAGAGAGACCGGGGTAGTTTTGGTGTTGGGAGATTTTTTAGGGTTGCAGGGCTTAATTTTTTTGTTGTTGTTGTTGGGGTTTTTTTGTTTGTTTGTTTTTATTTTATTTCTTTTTTGTTTTGTTTTGGGTGGGATTTTTGTTTTTGTTTTTTTAACAGTGATGACATTACAACACACAAAGCAACATTTCTCAGGCATTAAAGATACTTTACAGCAAACTGATCACTTCTTGAATCCTTGGCCGGGGCAAGATTTTCTGTTTTATATTGTACAGAATGAGATCTGACACACAGAAGGCCAAGGCCCACAGGAACTAACTGGTCTTGCTAACTGGGAGATGAAAAAGGAGAGCCACAAAAGGAGGGCACAGCCTCCTGTGCAACTCAGGCAGTTACATAAGTGGCCTTCCTCACACAACCCGCAGCACAAGGTCGGGGGACGGATACAAACGTACCACAAACTCTGTGTGTGTGTACAGAGACTGCATATTTACCAATTCAGAGCAACTAAGCCACGTTGTTTGTTGCATGTTAACATCTTCACACAGACTTTACACTGATCCCTCATATGCATTTTAAAGTGTTCACAAAGGACATAAAGTTGTCCTTTCTTTTTTAGCTCACTTTTAACTTGCTACCCCGTGTCAAAATATCTAAGACATATGGCCCATTTTCTTCTATTCTTTGTGTCCTTTAGAAGAAGGCCATCCACTGCTTGAACTGTGAGCACTTAATTAATAGTAAATGACAGGATTTGTTAGCAAGCAGGCAGAGGATCAGTGCTCTGTGGGGTAAGTCTCCTGAACATCTTGGACCCATCATTTCTTTGACACCAGTCAGGCCAAGGGCAGAGACAAACCAAAGGATTAGCAAGTTCCAAATCACATCCTGCTGTGATCCTTGTCTATGAGCTGGGATGTTCTCTCCTGGAGCTCTCACTCCATCAGTCAGTGTCCCTGGTGGGGAGCTCACCTCTTGCTCCACCACTTACACACCTCCAGGAAAGTTAACTCTCTCTTTTCATTTATGAACTTCAATTTAGCAGAAGGGAAAATTGGAGGCACTAGCAATGGGGAAATGACAAAGATGTTGTGTCCTCCTCTGCAGAAAATTATTATCCTCACAGAAAGAATAAAATTCATTCTCTTTATTGGCCAAATAACACTCAAACTCCAGTTCAATCTGTTTTGAACAATGAGTGTAGTTTATTCAATATGTGTAGCCTTCTTCAGCTGTAGAGTCAGGACAAGAGACGAACAGCTGGCTCTGTGCTACAGTGAAGGGACATGGTTAGCACCCATGTGCATACAGAGCCTCTCCGACTACAGAAGACAAATTAAAAATGTTAAAATTTTGTTCTGTGAGTGAAATTACTAGCTACTTTTTAAAAAAAATTTAAAAATTTTGATCATAAAAGGACAGACTTCTAAGAAAGGAAAAGCAGAATAAAGCATAAGAAGAAACAGGCTCAAGGATCAAAAAGAAAAAAGAACACGAAAATTATTTTGAATAGCTTTTTTTTTTTTTTACTTCAGAGACTAGGGCTCTATTGTAGAGCTCTATAATTTTTCTTTGAAAAAAAAAAAGAAAAAAGAACACGAAAATTATTTTGAATAGCTTTTTTTTTTTTTTTACTTCAGAGACTAGGGCTCTATTGTAAAGCTCTATAATTTTTCTTTGAAAAAAAAAAAGAAAAAAAGACTGAATCCATAGCAGGAGAAGGACAAAAATCGTCTATCAGATTCTAAATGACAGACTCAACTCTTTACTTTCCAGACTTAAATTTATGTTTGGTAAAAAAATTTTTGCCCCATCTCAAATATTTATTTTTTCCACTGTTTAATACAACACAATAAGACTACCAATAACTCCAGTGGAGTGTTATGGTAAAGATTTCCACAGAAATATAGACTTAGGACAGATAGGTATGCCTCTCTTCTGTAAATACACATCTTCAAGATTTGCTTATATATCATGAAATTTTTATATATGTGTGTGCAGGTACATGCATATAATATGCCAAATAATTTTTTAAGTGTCCTTAATTATTTTTATTATCCAATGTCCTCAAAAGACATTTCTCTCAACTTAAACCTTCCTTGCTAAACTTCAGTACATCTTTTTTCTGTATCCATAAATGCAAACTGCCTGCTGTGTACCCAGACATCAGGCAGAGAATTCCAAAGCTATAATACTGTTAAACAGGCTGAATACATGACTGATAAACCAGTACTTACACTATCATAACACATCTGATCCTGTGGAAATTCCATTTATTTTGTACTACAAACTGTGTTTCAAAAGTCAAGCAACTTCAAATTGTGATTTTTCAAAACTGCATTTCATGGATTCTGACCTGACAACTTATTTCATAACTTAATAAGAAGATTTTGTTTATTTCTCTCACAAGCATTAAGTTTCAGCTACAATTCTGGTCCAAGAGCTTTGTGTGTGCCATGCCTGATCCAAATTTAACATGCGGCTTACAGTTTGGGGGATTTTTCAACTTTAATAATCATAATAGGCTCAGGAGAAAATTACTAGAGGGAGAAAATACCAGCAATATCAGAGAAAAGAAGGCACATAAACAGGGAAAAAAGGAACACTATGTAAGGTTTACAGCGAGGAACAGAAAGATGCTAAGATTCTCTTCCAACATCTTCCACAGCTTTGCTCTGAGGACTCGGGACTTGGCACTTCTCTGCTTCCTCCTCTCCTACTTCTTAAATTTTTGTCTAAAACAAAATAGTTTTCTTTGGCAGTGTCAGTTTCAATTATTAAGAACTCAAAAGTGAAGCAATTCCTAGTCCTCTGTGCAAAACTAAGAAATTCCTTAATAATCACCTAGACTGCATAAGCTTCAACTGTCAGGGGACAAGCAATCCAAATCTAAAGCTGATACTGTAGGCTCTCTCTCTCCCTTTAACTGACCTACTAAGATCTTGCAGTGCACAAACTATTCAACACCACATTTTCTTAGACCTGAGTAATAAAAGCGACAAAATCACAAAGTAAAAATTTGAGCCTACTAAACCAGCATCTTTGTCAGAATACAAACAGGGAAGAATGGCTGCTGACCTTTTTTCCCCCCAAGTTTTTACATATATGGAATTATTTTGTTGAAAAATTTACATACTTTAATAACTCAATTTTATATAGTGCATTAGAAATTACATGCACTACATTAAACCACTGAAATGATAATATAATGGTACTTTTGATCCAATATGGATATGCCTATGTTACTCTCCAATGCTGCCTACTAAATAGATTAATGACAGAGGCACTAAAATACAAGCAGCAGTCCAGGTTTATTAACAAATAGAAAATTCAGGAAAATAAGTTCATTTCTGATACAAAAGCAGCAACTGAAATTAATGAAAAAATAATGCAAGTATTCAAAACTTCACTGTGATTACTGCAATTATGCTTTAAATGGAACTCAGCTTTTAACCATAGCAATTACTGAAGTGTTTCAGGACCTCAAAACCCAGAGACGTGGGTGGATCTTTCAGATGGCAGTCTTTTTGGAGGCGGGAAAACCAAAGGAAGGAAGTTATGACCTCCTTGCTCTGCGGAGAGTTCTTACTATTACATTTCCTGTCAATGTCTAGCAGTTGAAATACTTACTTGTGCAGCAGTTATCTGTGGTCCTCACTTCTGAAGGGAAAGCAAAATGAAAAGAGAAAATACAGTGAAGAGTAAAGGAAAGAAAAGGAGAGAAATAGATGCCAGAGAAGTGCATAACTTAAATAAAAAGGGGATAAAAAAAAGAGAATTAAAATCCTCAAGCACAATAGTGACCACTACAAACATACAGGGAGATTTCACATTTCAGTGCCTAACATTTGAAAGTTTAAAATGACAAACAACAGAACCCAACTTTATTTGAAAATGCAGAAAATTCTCAGAAACACATAACACTGGCTGACAAACTCAATATTCAGAGTCTGTTTAGTGTAGAGGAAAATGCAACAGATAATACAGCCTGCCATGAATTAAATGTTGGCTCAAATGCCAAAGCTTATGAGTTGATGTATCCTTCAAAGTGTTTCAGCCTATCCAACACAAGTGTGGATTTTAGCACTCTCCATGCAGCAGTTGCCTCTTCTTTTGAAGCTTATTAAGCATTTTTTCAATTTAGGGACAAAATTTTTACTGACACCCTGTGTTCTTCCTCCCCCCTCCATTTTTAAATTGCTATCATCTTTCTGTTCTGTTGCAGAGAAATTCTTCATATTTCTAACACAGAAGAAAGCATAAAGAGAAGAAGGAGGTACATCTGCTATAGTCAGCAGTAAAACAACTCAATGATTGGAAAATCAGGTGAAAAGAGACAGATTGTCAAAATCCAAATTATTATTCTGTGTGGAACTCCAGGTAGGGCTAAAAAAAAAAAAAAAATCAGTATTTTTTGTCGATAAAGACAGGTATCTAATCACAAAAGTTTTCTCAGCTCATTGAAATTAATTTCTGGTAGGAAGCAGGAACCATGACAATTTATAGGTTATTTACTCCTGAGGCATTTTAGTGAGCGCTCAGTCCCTGCATCTAATTGTATCCATTTAGTTACCGGTTATACCTGACATACCTGAAACGTGCCTGGGACCTATTAAAACGGGGGCGGGGGGGTACATGTCAGCAGTGCTGCACACGGATTCTTCACCAGCATTCCTGCCTCTAGCAGCACACCCCCAAAATCTCACTTCCTCTTCCTCAAGGGGCTGAATTTCAGACTGACACATGAGGCAGTGGGAGGGTGAGGGTGAGAACATGAGCCTTGAAGGAGCCAACACCACCAGCAGACTTTCAACTAATATTTTGTAGTCTTCTTCCCTTAAACCACTGAAATTTTTTTCTTCTTTTTTGCTGATACTAAGTGTGCAGTCCAGGGAATAGTTGTAGGAAAAGCTAAGAGACAAGTAGGAATGAGAGGGTAAAGAGAAAAGGTGTCAGGAAACAGATACTGAACCACACAAATTCAGTCAGTTGCCACAGAACTGCTTCCTACTTTACCCACCAGCCTCACGAGCACAGTGGAAGAACTGCTGAAAACCAGACACTGAACAAGTGTCTCAGCCATGCCCTTCTATCTTACAGGATTGCCCGAAAACTGGACTGCAAAGGGAAACACCGCTTCCTCCACTGGACTGCAAAGGGAAGGATTTCTTGCAGGGATGGTTTAGGGGAGTATGCTTTTATGTGGGGTATAGGACTTGTTCTGAAAACCACCTAAATCAGTAAAAGACCTTTAAATGACCTATACGAGACTCTACTACTTGTTAAAGCATATTCAAAACCAATATTCAACATTAAAAGTGTTTCTCTCAATGTAAGATTACTAAAATTCCAATTTTTCACAGAGCTGATCTTCGTCAAGACAGGACATGGTTGTGCAACTATTCATCCCACTTTTCTCTTGGAACACAAGCGTTTTCTTATCAGAGAAGAAATGCGCTCAGTTTCTTTAGCACTTCTTAACAGTACAGGTCCATTCCAAAGATCAAGTAACACGTTCAGCCAGGTTTTCCCCTGCGTGTAAAATACCCTTTATTATAGGCCTATAGGCTTTTAGTCCTTGAAATGAAACTTCAGCTTACAATAGTGATTTAAAAATTGCATTTACTGGAATGATGTCAAATAGTACTTTAAATTAAATGCTTGATGATGAGGACGGATGACGGTCTAGAAAATTTTTTGAACAATAACAGTGGTCCATTGATGCAAAATGCTTGGGAACCTCTTGTATCTGTTAGCAAATCTCCTCTGTCTCAAAAACAGACTGAGGAAGCACTCTGTCTCTGATTACAATCCATGTGACTGTGGGACAACATGAACATATGGGATCTTATTAGCCATTCCTGGCTTTCTCCAGATCATGTGCTTGAAAGGCACACACAAAAAAAGTCATTACTTTTCCCTTGTATTTCCTACATTTTCTTCCCTTTTATCCACTTTAAAAGCCACTGTCAGACTCCAGAAAACAAACAGTTTAAAAGCCATCTCCTTCCAAAAAGTAATTGGTGCTCTCAAAAAAAAAAAAAAAAAAGCAGCAGTCTTTCTCGCAGGGCAGACCACATAGTTCTTACTCATGTGCTGCAAGCCAAGGTTGGGCACTTACAGGCATATCCCATCATGTGCTCAGATGGGAGCCCATCACTGGCTCTGGAAATCCATTTATCCAGTGGCAATGAGTTCTACAGCTTAATTACGCTCTCCTCGCATAAGTACGCCCTCATATTCATTTCAGCTATGACTTTACTGTGGTTTCTGTCACACCTAGAATACATCCCAAACACTTAAAAGTAATAAAAAGTTATAAAGCAGAACTTAGGCTAAAACAATTAAGAAAAAAATAAATGGCTGAAGAATTCTCCCACCCACCCATCTTGTACAATGAAATCACGTTTTAACCACTGCACTGTCCCCGAAGCTACACTATACCCATTTTCTTTTAATGTTCCCTAGCAGGGTTACCACCAGCACAGCTCCAGCTGAGCCACCAGCATTTTCAGCAGTGTGTCTTCTAAACGTCCTCAGAATAGCCAGAAGTAAGTTACTGCTGCTTTGAAACAGAATTTACATTAGGAAAAGTCTGTCTCTTATTATTTAGGCAGAGTACTGGAAGCACCAGCAGCCAGTTGTAAAACTTCATTTGTATCCAGAATTCCAAAGCCATTATTTAATTTGTTTGGAAAAAATGTAACTTGAAAAAAAAGCCAACAAAATAATTAAATAAGAAGACGTGTTTGTTATTAAAGATCCATAAAAATTCAAGTAGGCTCAAAATCCAAAGGCTCTGAAAATTAACACTGCAAGTACATAAAAAGAAAAGCACACTGAATAGGGCTGGCTGGAAAACAACAATTCCATTTTGCTAAACATTTCAAGGCTTTGAAATTTGTTTTTGTTCCAATATGAAACAAAAATGAGACTTTCTCAAAGTTTTCATGAAATGAGAATGAGAGAAAGAATATTCACTCCCTCTGGACCTGAAAAAAATCTTCCCAACAAAGCTGTCTCCAAAATAGATAATGTTTCCATGAAACATTCTGGTTTTGATGAAACAGCATTTTTTAACAGGAAAAAAAGTGTCAGCAGAAATACCATAGCCATTCTAATAGCAAAGGCTTATCTAGATCGGATGCTTGTACGAATAAGTTATGTTGAGAACTGAACCAATCTAATTAGATTTATATAGGTACCCATGAGAACATTATATCACTTTCCTTAGAAAGATACTCTGTAAGATAATTGATCTATTTAATTTTGTTCTTGACTAAAGACATTTTATTTGAAGAACGTAAGAGGAATCACAAAATAAGCAAAATCTGAGATGTACCGTAAGTCAATTGGCTATTCACCTGGGGAGATTTTTTTACAAAGTTGTTGACATTCTTATTCTAAAATTAGAATAGCTTTAAAATTTGGAAGTTGTTTTTTTTTTTTTTTTTAAGAAACTTAAACTGTGGTTCTAAAATATACAGACTTATCAGAATTAAGCTCTCTTCTACTAAAGGAAAGTCTGTGCTTGAATCTTCAACACATACTGGGCAGCACTGCAGTAAAACATAGTGTAGTAAAAGTTCTGCAATGAAAGGGGGTGAACTAATGTTTTTAAGTCTCTGAATCTACTGAAGAGGAAGAAAACACTCATATTTTATGAAATATTGCACACAGTAATTCCTTACTCTGCTAAGTGTGTATTTGTGCATTAGCTTGTTTATGCTCATTTTGGAGTACGGTTGGCTCAAGCTCAGCTGGATGCTCCAAAAGTGGCAATGAGGGCATTTGATTGAACAAAGTCAGGTTCAGTTGTTCCAAAGAATGCTGGTCACAGAAACAAATAGAAAAGCAGATTATCTTTGCCTGCCACAGCAAGCAATACATTCACCCATTCATTGTTCTCACCTTCCTCTTGTAGTTCTGTGCAGAATTTTCATTCCAGCTAAGCAGCAGGATTTTCCTTCCCATCTCCGGCAATACTGCTCAATGTCATCTGTGGAACACAGGGACTGCAGCTGCACTTCACTAAACATGCCGTAGGCATCCTGGACAAGGAGGCATAACCTGCAAAACATTCCTCCATTACTCCCTGGCCTCTGTTCATA
Source organism: Dasyornis broadbenti (assembly GCA_013397935.1). NCBI lineage: Eukaryota > Metazoa > Chordata > Aves > Passeriformes > Dasyornithidae > Dasyornis > Dasyornis broadbenti. Next base: position 178,806 of record VZRN01003139.1, on the reverse strand, counting down.
ACAAACCAGTGAGCAAAGTTCTGAAAATGATACTACAAACCTCAGGACAGGGCTTATCCTCTACAGTATCTGTAGAATTCCTATCAAGTAATGTATCAATAAACAAACCCTACATCATTAAAGGTTTTCTCATGTACATTTTCAGGATGTAACAAGGCCATGAAGTAGAGAAGCGTGACTAGAACAAAGAGTACAGGGCTTGCACTGGGGATTAGATGAATTAACTGCTATTAACTGCTATGTGATTTGTGTACTTAAAAAGAAAGAAAGTTGAGCTTTTGCCTTACTTGAGGTGAATTCTACAATGAAGACAGGACAATGACAGAAACATAAATATGCGTGTGTTTAGAAATATAAAAATTCTGCTTAGGAGTAAGTAAAGCAACATATTTCACAAGTAATAATCACTGAAACTGGCAAAGCCAGTATTGCATTTTCCCAAACTTTTTTTTTTTTAAAAAGAGTCCTCAAGACGCAAAAAAAAGAGTGAAACATCAATTTTTCTGAAAAGGAAAGGAAAGGAAAGGAAAGGAAAGGAAAGGAAAGGAAAGGAAAGGAAAGGAAAGGAAAGGAAAGGAAACTGAAGATTGGTATATTCAGTATTGGGTATGAAGCCCAGAGGAACTATTTTAAGAAGGTAATTAAAGAACCTGCTAAACAAACAATTTGATTAAAATCTATGGAAGTAGGGGCTGTAGGGCTGGGAAGTATTGCTTAACCAACTTGATGGCATTTTGAGAAGATAGTACTGTCATAACAGATAAGGCAAAATCAGTGGATGTCATACATTTAGATAGTCAAAAATGCATTTCACAAGATACTGCACCTGAGATGAGCAGCCACGATAGCATGAGTCATGCAGGGCTGGAGGAAGGAGGCCCCTGTCTACAAGATTGGTTGTAATTGCCTCAGAAAGAGATAGTTAAGCATGGAAACTTTTCAAAGGGAAATAAAAATTACCTTTGAGGGTAGTACACACATCTTTATTTCCAAATAAAACTCAGGGGTGCACTAGGCAGCAGAATTCAGTTCATTTCAAAGGCACATGCCAGAACTACCCTCCCCTGCACAGCACCTTTGTTCCCAGCAAACCAACTCCAACTGCTTTTGGAGCACATCCTGTAACAGACATGCACCCTGAAAGCATTCAACAGTAGTCATTATGTCTTTATAAAATACATTTTAAATTAAATGAACTCCTACAATTCCTACATTGAAGAAATCCATGTATTTTCTTCACATGGAAAATTAGGCACATTGAAGACCTCTAATCACACTTTCCTTGTTCATTATGAACTTTCTAACTTTGGCTTAGACCCTTAAGAAGGTTGTATTTGACGTAAGTTACAACCCCAATGGCTTTCTGACATTAGCAATTGTGCAAGCATCAGCTAAGGGTCCTCATTTTTCAGAGTCTGGGGCTGGTTTTAAGGAGCAGGGAGGGATGGGACTGGACACAAACAAAGACTCCCGTATTTCCCCCATCTATCTAGCTACAAAGGTCCTATACAAACAGTCATCACCAGAAAAAAAACCCAAACAAACTAGAAAAACTATCTTTGCCTGCCGCTTTCCATGTTAGGACTTTGCAATCAGTTAAAAACTCCCCTGAGTTTTAACTGATTTGACTGAAACTCCCTGTGATATTGTTATGTTTGGAAAAACCAGAGCTTGTATTCTCTGGACATTTCTGAAAATCAGATTGAGGGGAACCGGAAAAACAAAGGAAAGAGTTTTGCCTATGTTAACAAAATGCTGACTGTTAATCGTGAAAAATTAGGCCTCCGTATCTTGAAGCAAGAAGGGCCAATTGGAGTTAGTGCCTCAGATCAGATCAGTTCAGCAGTCTCTTAACTGATCACTGGAATTTCTCATATCTTTAGTGAGACATAACTGAACACAAGTAAGTCTCAGACTAGCTGGCACCAGGGTCATATTAAGTCCTCTGGGACATGTTAATTGCCCAAATAAAACTAGCTTGGTTGGTGTTGAAGACATCAGTCACCAAAAGAGCATTTTCCAAGTCCTTTTAAGTCAAGCAAAGAGATGGTTTCTGTCAGACATGGGAATCTCAACTTCCCACATCCCTGGCCACAGATTTCCATTCCTTTGGGGTGGCACGTAAATGGCTAGGACAGGAAACTGATCTGACCAAAAAAATTACTGTAGCCAAATCATCATCATCAGTATCATTTGAGTTCATTGAAAATTAACTCTGTAGAAGTAAACTCCTATTTGCATGGAGTACTGCTTCTAGATAAGGATGTATTTTCCTTGAAGCTCCCACTCCAGATGTCCAGTGTGTGTAGTACATCTCAGGTCATATAATGGAAGAATGGTCATCTTATGACCATGCTCAACGCAGAGAAGAACTGTGTAATTTGAGGCTTCTATCACCAATGTTTCCATTCACACTGGGAACACATTCATGATATTTGGCATTGTGAAGGAATACCGAGCAGCAGAACCTATTGCATCAGATTCCAAGTACCTTTGCTCTGTCAGGTTCATACACAAGAGCAGACAAACACTGCACTTACTGCACTTGCTCTAACAGTGTCCAGAAGGTAGTCACAGTTTCTCTGCAACATGCATTTAAAATGAAATGTATGTATTCACTCACTTGGAACTCAGAATTTCACAAATAACCTCCAGACGCCCAATTTCAGACTAAAAGAGAAATATCCCAGATCAACACCATGAAGAGAAGTTCACAAACACATGCTCCCTGCTTCACCACACTTTTAAAACAGTATGCATGAATGACGACAAAACCTTGAAATGCTATAGATGTTTGAGGGACAACTGGCTTTCCTGCTGAATGACTATCATGAAATCAGCTGTATCCCACAGGAGACTCAGTGATGCATGTGGAGAACTACCCTCCTGTTCTTTGGAACTGTTTCTCTTCCTATGGATTTTGTACATGCTGTCAGCATCACTGACAATAGATCAGCGGCATTCAGAGGCTATTGATTCATGACCTTAACTTCCTCACCAGGACTGTTTTTTCCCTTGATTTCACTTGATTCCAAAAAAGGTGCATTTGGATTATTTTCCCACGTTGCAGTGTTGCTCTCATGTAACAGCAAATGTTCTCGCAAATTAATTTTTAGCAGCCAGTCAAACTGAGATTAAAGCCAACAGCTTGTCCCATTACTTTTTTTCCCCTTTGAACCTCATTACCATGATGAAAACCCACATCAAAATTATGAGTCAAGCTGCAAAGCCAAAATGAGTATCTGTCCCCCAGGAATTCAGCATTTATGTGTTTTGTGCATCCATAGGAAATACTTTTTTAAAATAAAATGTGTATTTGTATCAGTTAATCAGGTTAAACATCCCTTTACCAATGTCTTGTCAGTATGCATAGTAATGAACTGTTAAATAAAGACAGGCAACACCTCCGATTTAATCAGAGCTGCTTGTGCAGGGATGAAATAAGGGCCATCTTTATTTTTGGAACAACAGGATGTAACCCTGTGTAAGACCTCAACTTAAAATATGGGTTTGGAAACTGAAATTTCTCATGTAAAATAGCAGAGAATTCACTCCCGGAAAAAGGGGTAGCAGGGGAGCCAGTAGAGGAGCAAATATAGGAGATGAAGACTAAGGAAAAGGTGAAGTATGACACATTGGTAATAACAAAGGGGGCGAAGATAGGGAATGATAAGAAGTGAGGCAGAGTTTAGCTTTTTTCTTATTATTATTTTTTAAGTAATGACACAGTAAGTCTCATGCAAAAGCTTGGGAAGATTTTGTTAATTTGCTAATAGCCAGAAGCAAGGATGGGGGTTGGAAGAAGATGAGACTGATTACTCTGCATTATTTCAATGACTCTGCTGATCTTTAGGACAAAAAGTCTCCCAGCAGAAATCTGGAGAGGATTACAGGATTAATGCCATGCCCTTCTCCCAGTTAGTCACTCTTCATGGGTAAAGGGTAAGCCCTTCTTTTACTAATATGCTTTTATGCATGAAAAATCATCTCTCCATACTGCTGTCTTTTATCAAGCAGTTGACTTTCTGGAGAGGTAAGGGCAATGAAAATCTTCTTCATTTTTGGACACCTCCAGCCTCCTCAGCAGCTAGTGGAAAAGGAGAAGAAAAGGCAGATCTGCTTGCAGAGGAGATGAGAGCACAGGGAGGCCAGAACGGACTGATTACACAGACACTGCCTTTACTGAGTCTTGTGAAAACAAACAGCAGAAATTTGTCATGAACAGATCTTAACTAACAAATAATTGCTTTAGCCTTGGGTAGGAGGACAACTGTGTGGCCCAAGGCAGCTCTTCTCCATGCACAGCTAAGCTGTGCAGTACAGCATGAGGAGCAGAACAGCCAGGCAAACACCACTGCCTTTGCCATGCTCTGCATGACTTCAGTAGTTGCTCTTTCTTTGGAAGGGAGGGAAAGGGGGGAATGGGAAAATGCCTGAAAACTAATTGACTTGTATTAGCTCTGATATTTGCTCATTCTTTATCTTAACCATCCATGAAACAGCTGCTGCTGCTTTGTTTGTCAGAAGGACTCCTTATCTCTGTGAGGTGCGGTCCTAGCAGAGGCATAAAGCACACGTACATAAACACACACAAACAAAACCCCCTCTCCCTTCATCACCAGAGGCACAACACTACCTACACAATTCCAATCCAGCAACTTGTCTGGTCAAGTCTCAAGGTGGAGCTGATTAACTCCTGCTAATATGGCTCAGATTCAAATTGTAACCTGCAGGACACCACCCTACCAGGATTTAATTTATCCCTACCTTATGAATTCCTTGCATTCACCATACTCAAATAATAACTGAAAAATCAAAGCTCAGGTCACAGGGACAACTGTCCATCTTCCCCCTTGTAACACTAGCAGGATTTCTCTATTAAAAGTACACGTAGTGCATTACTTCATGCTCCTTTTTAAGAAGAACACACCCACTGTAGCCTTCTTTGAGGAGACACGAGATTCACCGTTTTCTGTTTAAATCCTACTGTCAATAAATAGTGAGTGAAGCTCTACAGAACACAACAATGGATTGACTGATACAAATAGGAATTAATGATGATGGTAACTATCTCCTCTGTATAGGTTGCAGAGGCATGCAGGTACAGAGGAAAACACATGCACTGCCATTTCCAGTTTATAAGGGTAATGTCAAGCTGGAAGAAGAATCTCAGTCCACTTACAGACATTTCTAGCACCCAGGCTGGTGCTCTGGTTTGAAGCACTGAGACGAATAAAATAGTGATAATTTGCTTTGAAAACTGGAGGTTTAAAATTACTGAAAAGTACAGTTTATGATCATGTATGTTTTTATTTGGCAACTGTGGAAGGGCCCAGAAGGAAAGAAAGGAGAAGGCAGTTCTGGAGTGCTGGACCTGGCAGAAGTATTGGTGGAAACTGCACATGTGATAGGAGTATCACCAGGGAAATGAGTTAGTCTTATCTCAGTATCTCAAACAGAAAATATGTAGCAGAGGCCTCTCTGGTCTCAGGAAAGGAAACTTTTATTTCTGCAGACATCTCATAACAGAGGATTTCTGTAACACACTTGGCAAGTAACTCATTACAGTAACTATACCAAGTCACTCGTTTTGGCTTTTCCTTGATTTTCATTACAATTTTTGTACATATGGCAAAAAATGGAGAGAGAATGGTTATAAAATAACTGTTGCTTACTTTCATTCACTTCCTTGAATCATCACAGTTCAATACAAACTGGAAAATCAAATTCCACTTCCACAAGGTCTTTCATGATTCCTTGCCTGATTGCTTTTTCCATTTCTTCATTCATGTTAATCCTTCCACCTACTATTTTCTGCCTGTGGCCTGAAGAAGCAGCACGTCTGTGGGAAACAGCTTTTGTGCGTAGGAAGAGACCTGCATGAGCCAAGCGTGTCAGCAGAGCTACCTTTTTAATGCAGAATGTGTGTGCAGAGAACAGGGCTGCACAGCTCTGCAAACGTTCCCACTCAAAACATGGAATGCCACCTGCCTGGTGGGAGCTACATACAACTTGTCAGGAATTGGTGTAGCACAAAAGCCAGCTTTTTGTACTTGCCATGACAACCACAGCTTCACATGTGACAATTTTTTCTGCAAAAAACATTTCTTATATACGAAGTTTTCAAGTGACACAAAATGAAATTTTTTAACTCCCCATCCGACACTGTCTCTAAGTGCACTTTTGAATGAAAGTGCTGATGTGTGTGTTTTATTTGTACATGGAATTTCTCTCAAAAGTAAACAAAACATTTAAAACCATAAAAAGACATTCCTGATATCCACTCAAACACACTATGGAGCCTAAGCTGTAATTTCAAAGAGTTACAGAGCTGCATTTGAAAAACATTTTCAGTATCGTGGATAGCTTTACTTATGTCAGATTCAAAAATGAACACTGAAGTTGTTCTACATTCATAGTTTAAATCCAAAGTAATTATGCCATGTAAGTCAATTTTTATAGTGATAGTTGGTTTGGAAGACACAGAGAGTTAAGGAAAAATAACTTCCTAAGTATTGCCTAAAAGTTTGTATAAAGGCTAGGCCACAACGGAGCAGTAAGACCTTCCTCCCTCCAGATCCCTCTCTTCTCAACAATACATGGGACATAATTTATGGTCCTTCTGCTAAGATCCATTCCATACAGCTTGTTATGCAAATAAAACCAATTTTGACTGGTAACAAAAAAGCAAGCACACCAGATCACCCCAGTTTGTTTCACTCACTGTGCTGTTAATTGTAGTTGGTAAGAAAAATAATGATGCACACACTCCTCAGGTTCCTCAGTGTACCATTACTTTAGCATGGAATACCATCACAATCCCTTGGTTATTTCAGTATAGAAACGAGAGAAAATATTATTTTCCTTCATATCATGATTTACTAATCAACAGTAAAAATGTATATTTAAGAAACTTACAGGCTCAGTTGAAAACTGCTAGTCTTTCTTATGGATGATGTCCAATAGAAAAATTATGCTCCAAATATAACATGTAATTACCACCCAGTCATTTCAAGTACTTATCTGTGAATCTGAGGAGGGGTTCTTTGTTTATTTTTTTAATCTCAAGACTTTGTAATTATTGTTTTGGCATCCAAGAATTCCAACAGTTGGTGGGGTGCTGCCAAAAAGATCTCTTCTTGCAAGGTGCTCAGCACCCTCCTTTCCAAGAAAATCAGCATTCAGTTGCTGGTTCTGGCAGTGTTTCACATCATCTTTGCTGTGCTGTTTCCTCCACGCCTCAGTTCCTTATACGTAAAAATCAGAATAAAAGTCCTGTCTTCAAAGGGTGATCTGAAAGCAACAGCTGAATAACACGATTGTATCTAGGAGGGCTGCTCCACAGTGTCTATTATGTGTGCTAGATCCCATTTGAGTTAGGGGAGGAGGCTATATATATGTATGTGTGTATCTAGAGAGAGAGGGCTTCCTTGCAGGATCAACTCATTTCTTTCACACTACAGGACCTAGAGAACTCTCAACCTGCCCTGCAAAACCCACAGTGAGGGCTTTACAGCATCTGGAATGAAGCAAGAACACTGTAGCAGCAGGACTGGGGCCCCTTATCTTTTGAGACTGTACTGTTTGTGGATTCACCAGATTTACTTCTGAACCACAGAGAATCATGAATGGGATCCTGGAAGATTTTATTTAAAACAAAAAAAATCAACATGCAGTGAGTATTAAAAAAACCCCTGCCCATTTCAGCAGGCTCAGATCATCCTAAATCGCATTCTTGGTAGTACAGGACTGCTCATGCACATCTCATGGCATGTGAAAGGTAAATGAAATACAGCAACCCTGCAGGATTTCTTACACAGCTGTGGCTGTATTCAGTAAGACACTCTGCTGTGTCAGTGCCACATCATTCCACTGAACTAGCAGAAAAGCACAACATTCATCAAAAATCAAGGGAAGAGCAATGACCAAAGAAGAAAAGCAGAATTCTGCTTTCCTTGCCGGGGTGCAGTAATCTTGCTGGGGCTCCTTCCCCAGAAGAAAGGCAATTTTCCCTTTCTTGCAGGGCCTGCCAGTTGTGTTTTTCACTCATGCTGTTTTCCTTTGCTCCGTGCTAGTGGCTGCCTCACCTAGGTGTGTTTCTAAATGAGGGAGAGGGAGCGTGTTTGTGTGTGCACGCCGTGTGTTTACAAGAGTTATGGTAGCAGTTCTCAGCAGTCCACTGAGAGTTCTAGGAAACGGCCCCTGTTATTTTATTCTCGGTCAATGTCAGCTCATGTCAGGCAGTAAAGATCACACAGGACAGCCCGCTCCATCTCGCAGTCCTGGCCGGAGGCCTCAATGGGAGAGGGAAAGGGAGAGAGCTGCGAGTGGGCGGAGAGCCTTCCCAGCACTCTACCAACCACGGCAGGAGGAATTATGATAAACACCACTCTGGAAACCAGATACAACAGTACATTGTGTTCTTCTTTGGAAAAACAACCCGACTTCAGCTCACTTAAAGTAAACAGTTAATCCTGTTTATCTTTTTTTTCTTTCTTTCTTGATGAGTTGTTAACAGAACAATCTCTTCTGCAAAGCAAATAAGAGATCTGTCCCTTAAATTCATACAGATTTTCTTTCCTCAAGAAAAAAAAGCAGTTCGATATGTAAACTTTCTACTATCGGCAAACAGTGTGGAATAACAATCTTTCTTGGCTTAAACTGACTTAACAAAGTGATGCCAAAACTGAATGAAACCTTTCCCTCACTTACACATTTTATTTTGGAAAACTGAAGTCCCAAACAGAACATTCTATTCATCCTTTTAACTATTCCATTTCTGGAAAGAACAAGTAAAACTGGTAAAGGAAAAAAAAAAAAAAAATCAGGATATTTGTTGTCCTTGCCACAGGAGCACACGGTGCCTGGGGAGTAGAGATCAGCTACTGAGCAGGAGGGTGGCTGGTCCCAGGTTTTCTCTCTGAGGTGAAAACAGAGGAGTCAAACTAATTGACTGCAACTAAGGTAACAAACTGTTTTCCTCCTTTTCAAAATATATGCTTACTGAGCAAATTCATGGTGTCCCTGACTTTCAATAATAAGTGTGATTAATCAGAAAAGCAGATGGAGTTGATTATGTTGTTTTGCTGGAGTCACCACAGTCTACCTATTAACTGCTTCTTACTGGGGACTCCAACCCAGTCCATTGAAAGCTACAAGCTTTCCCAAGAGGAATTCTAATTTTTAGCACTCAGGAGTTTAAATAGTTCTGAAAGTCAACAACGAAAGTGTGCTTAACATCCCTGGTCAGTAAAGTTTGTTGATTTAGCTATTTATAATAAAAAAAAACCCCATGATTTGAGACACTGTAAGAGGAGAAGAAAAATATTTCCCTGTTTTATTTTTATTCATTTTGCAACCTCTGATATCCTGGGTTTTCTGTGCAACTGATGTCATGAAGTGCTAAAATGTAAATTCATGTGAGTGAAAGAATGATTTTCAGATTTTTAGAAAATATTTTACATGCAAAATTTTTATATTTTTCCGCTTTTGATTTTTCTTGAGATCTTAATTTAGTTTGCATTTATTTTTAAATCTTTTGCAGCAGTTGCTGAATTTACACTGCTCTGGTGAGCTCTAATGTGACAGAGCAGGACAAAGCAGAACTATTTCCCATTGCAGAAGGGAGGCAGCTGGGGCCAGAACCCCAGAGGAGCAGCCTCGGGACTATTCCTCCAATCCAACACTTACCCCGCCATGGCCTCCAGCCAAGACTGGAAGAGCCAGTATGCCCCCAGGGAAGACTGGAAGAGCTAGTATTGGTAGGACAGGTCTGCTGAACACTTCATCTTGCTCCAGGTGCACCCTGTCATTTAACCCCCACCCTCCCAGTGCTGCACCTGCACAAGAAAAGCATGGTTGCCCCCTCGTGACTGTGGGTTTGGCCTGCCACATTTATCCCCGAATTGATGGACAGTCCACAGCCCAGTCTATGAAGGATCCAACCTGCACCAAGGTGCTGCAGCTCTGAGCAGGGTGGTTACTGGCTGCAGGGAAGAAGCCACAGACTTTGGTAAAACCTCTCTCTTGGGAAGCCAGAGAAGAATGTGGCAGCTCTACAGTCTCTACTTGTTGGGAAGCTCTTGCATGTAGGAGAAGAAAGCAATAAATCTGAATCATTTAGGGTGTAGTTAAAATCCATGTACAAAAAACCCCTCTTGTCTGACCCCATGGCGGTTACCAACCATCACACCCTGCTTCAGGAGGGAACGGATCAGCCAAGAGGAATGCGGATGAGCGGTGAATCAACTGCAGATCATTAGGAGATGACGTAACAGCAGGAAGAAAACGTGGAAGGTGAAGGAGACAAAGATGAAGGAGACAAAGATGAGGAGGAAATGTTCTCTGGTATCACCTCTTTTCCACTTCCTTTCTTACACCTTGGTGTATCTCTCTTAGTTAGAGATTAGGGGAAATACCAGTCTGTGGTAACACTAGTATTATCCCATGGATGAGCTACAAGCATTACTGAAGGAGCACTTTCCTCACATACATTAGAATTTTTTACATAAGAAATTATGGACACAACAAGCCCTGCTGAAAGAGAGGTGCAGATAGCAGCAGTTTTTCCAATTTGAAAAGGAAAAATAAAGTTTAGTTGCCCTTTTAAGCTTTTATATAAACTTTACAAAATGAGAAATCCCATTTTCAGCCATCGGTTAAGCAAAGCTTTATAAATTACTTATAAATTACTTACTTTTAAATAAGAAGTAGGTTTGAGCCATTATCTAAAGCTCACTCAAACTAACACCTTTCCATTGATTTCAATGAACTTTATTTCATGCTGTATAGCAGGCACAGAAAATATCTGGGCAGCATCAGTTACATTCCTCCATCCTGACTTCATTCAATCATTCATAGAGATTCTGTTTTTCTCTTTTAAATCATCAAAACTGAACACCAATCAAGGATCAAACACTGAAGCAATTTTATAAACACCACACTTAAATTTTCTTATAATTTCAAGGAATCATTTTTAGTAGGATCAGAACTTGGAATACAGCACACAGTACATTAAAAAAATTCTTAAATTTGCTATATTGTCTCCTTTCTGTTTGTTTGTTTGGATTTTTTGTTTGTCTGGTTTTGGTGGCATTGATATTGGGTAACCTTAAAACAGGCACAGAGAACCTTTCACTTCTTTCAGCACTTTGGTTATCTTCAGATGTGTAAGATCTCAAATATTATGTGGGCTAGTGGGAAGTGTCCTAAAATAAAAAATCTCTGTTAGAGCATCTTAATCTCAGTCACCCTGTACAGATGACAGTCTATACTTTATATCTCATGCATGTGGAATACTATTTAATTGTAATTACACAATCAGTCATTACACTGGATTTCATATAATAACCCTGATCAAATACTGAGAAACTCAGTGCATGGTATATTTGATACCTATTTTCCCTTCCCAATACAAAGAAAACAGTCCTGAAAATAAGAACCTGATCAAATATCAGTACAGCGTATTTTGTTCTCATTATTTATATTCCAAGGAAAAGAAGAAAACAGGACCAAATCTAATCAAAACTACAGGAAGAGTTTAGGGACACAGAAGATAATAATGTAAATTAGAACTGGATTAGAGCCCTTAGTAAACCTAGCTATTGATGCCAAAAGAGGTGATTTAATATTCTGTGGTTAAGATTTTGGTTTTGTGTCTTATCCAAAAGAGTATCAACAATAACACATTGTTCTCCTACCACCATGTTGGTGGTGTTACAGCCTCTGATGTGATTCAGCACAGACTTGAAGGGACAGACACTGCTAAACATTTGGATTTTCCTGATCTGTCACCCATTGCATGCCAATAGGAGATACAACATCACAGCCAAGATAGCAAGATAACTTTTGTCTTTAAAACATGCAGTTTCCTGCTGATATTATTCTGTATTGTCACATTTGTTGTCTTGTTCTCTTTTTCCTGTCACACATTCCTTCTCTAATTAAGTCTTCAGGGTACTGCACTGAGGAAACATTAGGACAGGGACTTCTCTGTGCTGGCAGAGTACCTGAGATCAGGGTACACGCCCTGATCTTCACTGCAGCATCAGTGTCACAAAAGCAGATCAAAGCTTAGTAGCTTAATCATCAGTTGCTGCTGCTTAGCTTTTCAAACCACAGGCAATAGGGCTGGTATTTGTATTTTCTGAGTACTGTCAGCAACTTAGGGGTCGCATTTTTCCCTTTCAGGCTCTCCACTTGAGTAGAATCTTTGTGCAGAAGGGTGTCAAACCAGGCTGTGAGGCTGTTCCTCCAGCCTGGCTTCACCCTCATCCCCAGAGCAAAGCATTCAGGAATCATCAGAGGGAGGTCTAAAGGTTACTTTAAGGGGATTCCTTTGTACTGGGCATGTGATTATAGGAGGCAGAGAGCCATCAGCTTATGAAAATGACAAACTTTAAATAAATATAGGCCATATTTTCATGCATTCCCTGTTGTCATGGGACACGCTGTCCATGGTGTTCTCTCTCTCCACTTACAGGTAAGGTCAGAAGCCTGTGGTTTTGGATCACTGTGACACTATGTAACTCATGTACTCCTAAGGTGAAGCATAAAAAGACTCTAAATTTAAATATAGAAATACACTAAAACAAAATTGACAAAGCCTTCAAACAATACTCTCAAGAATAGGAGACAAAATGCCTACATTTTAAAAACAATGTGCTTTCTGATCACCCACTTTCAAAACATGTTTCCTAAATTCCACTGCTGCAAGAAGTGTGAAAATATCAACAGGACAAGAACACAACAAATGAAAACATATTAAGTGAATCCCACTTGGATAAATTTAAGCATTTTGCTTTACCAATTAAAAAAAACCCTAAGTTATAAAAACCTAACCAAAGTGGAATTTCTAAACAAGTGGTTTCAAAGTAGGAAAATGGCATTGTTTCAAAACATAGCATTTCAGCAATTTCACAACTTTTCATTTGCTTGTACAAGCTTTTATAAGAAGTTTTCATTATTTTAGAAGCTGATCTGACAGAAAATTATTTCTTTGAAAAATTCCCAACCATTTTTCCTAGAAATATTTTTCAAAACTCTAATGCAGTAACTATTCACTAACTTTCAAGGCTTTGTTTTGACAAAACGTATTTATTCAGTACACCAAAGAATAATTATCCAGTATGCTTGTGAGTAGAAGCAATGCTGAACAATGAGAGATAGAAATACAATGTAAAGATTTATTCCCCCTCCTTCTCTAACAATAGCTCTAGAAATACATTTGAATATATGTGCTGCGTTTGGCTGGGGTAAAGTTAATTTTTTTCAGAGTAGCTGGTATGAGTCTGTGGTTTGGATTTGTGCTGGAAACAGTGTTGATAACACAGGGACATTTCAGTAATTGATGAGCAGGGCTTGCACAGAGTCAAGGCTTTTTCTGCTCCTCACCCCACCCCACCACTGAGGAGGCTGGGAGTGCATGTGGAGCTGGAAGGGGACACTGGGGAAGGGGAAGCTGGGATAAAAAACCCCAACTGATCAAAGGAATATCCCAGACCACATGGAGTCATGCTAAGAAGGAGAAAGAGGGCAGAACATTCAGACCGATGGCATTTGTCTTCCCAAGTCACCATTACCCATGATGGAGCCCATTTTTCCTGGTGATGGCTGAACACCTGCCTGCCCATAGGAAGGGCTGAATGTATTCCTTGTTTTGCCATGCTTAGTGTGCACAGCTTTTGCTTCACCTGTTAAAGTGTTTTCATCTGAAACCACGTGTTTTGTCACTTCTACTCTTCTGATTCTCTCCCTCATCCCATCGTGGAGGGATTCAGTAAACAGCTGTGTGGGACTTAGTTGCCATCTGGGGTTAAACCCTGACACCACATAACTTTGCTTTTAAGCAGAACAAAAACTGTAGGGAAAGCTGTAAAAAAAACCTCCAAACCTCTCTTGCGTGTAAATGTTAAGTTTTGGAACTTACACAAAATAAAAGCGACTTTCTGAGTTTACATCCCCTCCTGATTGTTAAAGGTAACCTATTAAAGCTTAGGAAAAGTAGAAACCTAGTGGGGAAAAAAGGTAATCTTTAACTTCAGAAAGAAAACCCAAGAAACCTGGGTCCTCTACAGGAAAACCAAGAGGCTGAGATGGCTGGTGCCATTCCTGGAGGTTCAACATGGCTATAGCCCTGGGGTGCTACTGGGGTGGGGTTCAGGCCCTGATCCTGAACAAGGTAACATCAGAACAGCCTGCTGCCTTTATATGCACCTGAAACAAAAGTACTGGGCAGGGTGTGGGAACAGCAGCCTGCCTGGATACCACTGGGCATTTGAGGGAAGTCAGTGGAGGAGCCCAGTGAGGATCCTAGGAATCACTAAGAAAAAAGGTTTATTCCAACCTCCCCCACTGCCTTACCTTACCTAGATTCTGCTAGGCTTGAGGCAGTGCTGATTCCCAACAGCAACTGCAGGATCTGATCCAGATTTTACAGGGTAACTGCACCCATGGTTTCCAAAAGTGGTCAATGTGCATTTCCAATGAAAAGGTGGAGAAATACTCATGAGAATTTTCTTGGAGAAAAGATAAATATAACCTGTACCTAACCCCATTTCTATGCATCATTATCACATTTTTCATTTCAGAATTGTAATAGGCATGAACGATATTTCACTGGTCTTTTTAAGCTGGTTAATAGGTTCCTTTAATGTCAGTCCCACGAAATGTAAAATGTTCCATACACAGAATTAGATTTTGATTTTTCTTTCAATTTGTATGGAAGTCTAATTCACCACAGGCATTCCTTTCTTGACCAGTAAGTTATTTAGCTACAGCACACAGAAAAATTTATGTTTTTGTAGGACAAACAAATGTGGTATCATCTGATTTGGGATGAAACACCAAAAGCACATTTAGTTTCATCCTACACTGGATTAATTTGAATTCATAACTGTCTTTCCCCATTAATTTCCCTCTTCTCCAAAATCTGCTATACCACACGTGCTTTTCACTACTGCATATACTGACTGTGTACCTACTGAACCCAAACTTCAATATGAGGTAACAATGAAAGATTTCCAATATTCCCCATTTTTTCATTCCACATGTGGACACCAGTCTTAATCCTACAGCTGGTGTGTTAATGCATTACAACCCTTATATCAACAGTGTACTCTCCGTATATTTTATATTACATTTTTGAATTATTATTAAATTATTATTAAGTGGTAGGAGCTGAGACCAATCAACTTTGTAAACACAGCTATATGAACAACATCCAATCGATGAACTGGCAAGAATGTTTTGTAGAAGTCAAACATAGTTTCTTAGTAGGCAATACCGTTTTCTAGCTAAAACAGATCAGTTAACAAAAGATTATGGGGAGCAGGGTAGGAAAAGAAAGTGAACAAAAGTTCTTTCTGTTTCACATGCACAAGTCAACAACAGAGGAACAGAAATCTTAAGGCACGGATGTAGATTTGTCTTGGGAACTCCGGGTAACGTCTCTAGCGTCAGCACTTGTAAACCTTGGTAAGAAAGCAAGCAGCCACCAGGTGCCAGAGGGAAACACTGAAATTATTCCAAAATGAGGTCATAAGAACAACTCATCATTTCCAAACAACTACTGCAACAGCTAGATAGAGGGTGCTGGTGCTGGCCTGGAAGGACACACACTTGGGAAAAGCACTGTCCTCACCACCTGTATTTTTGCCTACCTGACCAACAACAGAGACAATTTGTCCACTTCAACAGCACCTACAAGGTGTTATTTATTCAGGTTTAGAAACAGACAAATGGAAACTACTGTTATAACTGCTATATTATGTTAATTACCACAACGATCCTCTTCTTCTACTGACTCAGTTTATTAAAGCTGCCAGAAAAGATAGCCTAAGTGTGACCACTACTTAGGATTTAAGAAGTGGTTCAAACTTTAGCTGTTTGCAGTTGCAGAATGGGTTGCACCATTTCAGTATCACAGTGGGTGAAATGGAGTAAGGGGGGAGTGCATCCTCTGGATGCATCCTCTGGATTAAATACTTCCTAGTTTTCTTACTGGCAGGTTGATTGGAGTAGCATTAAATTGAAATACAATTAAATCATCGATATTTTCAAAATAATTTCTCTGAAGCCTACACTGGGCAGAAATAAAACACCAGGTATTTACACAACACACAAAAATGGCTTGGAATCTTATCACAGCTGCACACAAAGCAATGCCTCCAGAAAGCAAGAATATTATCTTTTATACTGCAGCAGCATTTTCATGCACAGTAAGAAATTTCCACACAGGCTTTGCACTTCAACAGGTTTTAGTTAGAGGTTTTCCTGAAATACAACCCTGTCAAAAGGAAAAGCCAAGGAATGCTTTTCCTTTGTCTTTCCAAGTCCTTCCCAACACCTCTGTTTAATCCAATCAAATTACAATGATATGTGATGAGGTCAGTTTGCAGCACAGGGTAAGACACAGAAGAATGCCATGTGAAAAGAAAGAACAACATCTACTATCTCTGATGACATAAGGCTGTATTAATCCAAGTGAAACCGCTCAAAGAAAACAGAAATCAGACTATGCAATGCTCAGGGTCAGAATACTTGCTCTGCTCAGAAACAGACAAAATGACCTTCCATGTTCTAGTTGCTTTGTAAAAGATTTGTGAAATTAAAAGATTAAAATTTAACATAGGCAATCTCAGGACACATGAAACTTTTTACATTGTTTTCAAATTTCTAGTTGAGTAATGAAAGAAATATTAACATCTCCACCTACACTTTCCCACAAACTAAACTTTTTAATGACCAGATTCAGCTAAGAAAATATCCAGCTTCTTGTGGCATGCATTTGAGCATTCTGTAGATTTCAAAATAATTTTTGTTTTCTGCGACTTGACATTATGCCCACTGAAGGATTTTTCTGCAAAATCATAAAATTCTCTGTTTTTCATGATCTACAAGCAGAGCGAAATTTTAAACTAAACATTTTTCCTTATGCAAATGTAGATGCATATACACATTCATGGAGGAAAAAAAAAATACATAGTCATATATACTGAACTTTCAGACTTGAAATTACTATTTTCCAGGTGGTATCAACAATGTGGTTAGCATCCACAAACTCAAAATTCCACAAATTTAACATCCACAAACTAAAAAGCAATTTCATGTCAGGAAGTGGAGAAACCAGATGAAAGGCTTTCTGCCCTATACCACTGATTCTACAATTTTAAGCTGTTCCCTCTCCTCCCTAACTGTGATGGCAAAACCAGGTTGAAGCAGCACAAGAAATCAGATCAGGAAATTGATTTGCCTTTAACAAACAAATCTCAGATGCAAAAATGAAGTTATGTACCTGGACTACTACATCCAGATCAGGAGTTTTCAGCAACTGAAAGACATGAGACCTGTTGGAGCAGGTCCATAGGAGGTTTACAAAAACGACCAGAGGGCTGGAGCACCTTTCCTATGTAGACAGGCTGCTGAGACAATTGAGATTGACCAGCCTGGAGAAGAAAAGGCTCTGGGAAGACCTTACTGCCTTTTAATATTTAAAGGAGGCTTATAAGAAAGATAGGGACAAACTTCAGTAGGTCTTGTTGTGACAGGAAAAGGGGTAATGGTTTTAAATTAAGAGAGAGTAGATTCAGACCAGATATAAGGAAGAATTTTTTTTTTTTTTACAATGAGGAATATGAAACACTGCAACATACAAATGACAGTACAAATGCCCATACAAAAGGTAGATGCTCCATCCCTGGGAAAATTCAAGGTCAGGTTGGACGAGGCTCTGAAACACCTTATCTAGTTGAATACGTCCCTGCTAATGGCAGGATGGTTGGACTAGATGGCCTTTAAAAGTTCCTTCAAACCAAATCATTCTATAATTCTATTTTTCTTTTGCATCAGTTTGCTGACTTAGCATCAAAAACAGCTGTCCAAGCCCAGCTGAATGGGCACCCTGCATGTAGTGGCAAAAAGACAGCTCACTGGGGTGAAGAGATCTGGGGAGATAGACATGGAGTCAGATTAATTTCAAACCAGATTAGAGAGAAAGAGAATAATTTAGCATAGATTTCCCAACAAGAGATCACAGCTTTGGTCACACCCAAGATGAAGCATGAAAACAAATGAGCTTTCTGCCACTGGCTGAAGGTCCATCACAATCCTCCTGCCTCAAGCATTTATCTTGGTTTTGATGGAAATACTGGTCCGAATCCCCACAGATTGGAGGGATTGTTATTCTTGCAAGAATAACACTTGTAAAAATAATTTTTACACAAAATATTTACATAAATGATTGCGCACAATGTAACATTAGAAACAATATCGCATTTTAATTTTATAACTGCAGAAGAGACAGGCAAATTTAAAAATGTAAGCTTAACCTAGCAGGACCAGCAGAAACACATCAAAATCACTGAAAGCCAGTCTAATGGAAAACATGTTTAAAACCCTACTAAGAGTTTACTTTTTTGCATATTTTAAAGTCCATTTAGTTTTTTCAGTTTGCCAATGTGCATTTACAGCTATACACTACAAAAGCACACAAACACATAACTTAATTTCCCCTGCAGAATCACTTCACTAACACTGAATATGTAAAACAGTCTTCAAAAGTGAAGTTCAGGCTTTCAAACTCAGATTTCAATCTGTGTCCAACTGCCAGCTACACTTCTGACTCATGTTTCTTCTCATGTACCTTCTGTATAGTTTACTGAACTCATTCAACTTACCTAAACTTCAAATGTGGATGACATTTAATGGTCTGCTGTAGTAATTTTCTCGCTGATATAAAGGGTCAGGAAAAAAAGAAGAAAAGAAATCATGTTTGCTGTTTTTAAAGAACTAAATGGATATAAACTGTCAGACTTTGGGTCATCATTAAGCACAGGCCAGAGCATTGGCACGAATGACCGTGTTGTGAAGCCTACAAGCTTTATTTGGTTTTTAGCTCACATTCCTGTAGAGTGAGACATTCTTAATTCGGGAGAGCTACGGGTAAACATTTATGGGAAAAAATTATTAAATATTTCCTTTCACAAAGGTAGCAGGCAAAATAAAACCAAAAACAACTCCTGCACAAAATGCTAAGGTGGTCTTTACCTATCAAAATTCAGCAAAGCAAATGAGTTATCTATGCTCCTTTCTGATATGCACTTGTGGCTTTTACTGTTGGGAGGCTGATCTTCCCTCCACTGTTTACCACTCACAAACTCCTACTACGTTTATTTTCAGATTGGAATAGTATTATCCATAAGTGAAATGGATATCCAAATAGTCCAGCTCATCATATGGCGGTAATAGTAAACTATGTACACTTGCACTTGGATTTAGGATTACAGAAAACGGGAAAATACTTAAAAGGCAATGGTGCTTCTTACACCACCTGATGTAATACATAACTCCTGGTCACTTCCCAAACCTCTCACTGAACTGCAGTAGCCTTTGTGAGCTGTTTGCTGCAATTCAGTTTATGAGACAATATTTTAAATGTTCTTACTCCAAAGAACTCTTGGAATGATGAAGCCCTCTGAATATTTTCTTTCTAAATATGAAACATGTTCTGCTTGCAGAAGATTTCAGAATTTTAAACAAATATGAAACACAGTTTATTCACCCCAGTGAAAGAAGTCATCCTGTAGAGGGGTCTGAGGCTTGAGTGGACACTGTGCAATTTCTCCTGGCTTCAGCCCTCAGCACTACAACTCATTTGGCTAAGTTGAGTTTGAGAAATCCACAGGAACACCTAAGGACACGTATCAGATGTGTTTTGATCAGCGTATACAGGGAGCTGAACCTTACTCTAACTCTACAAGCAGAAACATGCTGGCCTGACTGTACATGGACCACGGATATCAAAGCTCTCTTCCTCCTCTGACCAAGTAAGATACAAACTTTCTCTAGAGAAAATTCAAAGGCATGCACACCACCCCTGCTGCACCATAAACCTTACATGATTTTTAGATATTGAAAATACAGAAGATTGCCTCCTCTTCCTTGTATCTATAAAACCATGCATGGTTCCTGGCTTCTTAGGAAGGGTGTTCCTCTCCTGATCCCTTACTGGGTGTCAAGATCAAAGTCCAAAGAGTTTGCACTAAATGGGCAAACCTTTGAGAGCAACCTGGTGGCTCCTTCCAGTCAGTCTGCAAAGATGAGGTTGCTTTTCAAAATTTTATCACAATTGTGGTAAGGCCAAGGTTTTACTAGTACTTCCAGTATTTGATGCAATTTCCTAGAAACTCCCCAATGTAGCTCAAAAATAATCTGGGGCATGACCAGTATGGCAAAACCTCGGGTGTATGTTTTCCTGAAATGTCATTCAAACATCTAGCAGACTTCTCTTTGTGGTACCACCATAATGGTGTCACACCAGAAGAGGAAAAGTCTGTAACAATAAAGCAAATTTTGCTTCTCAGATGTTCAATAGAAAAGATTTAACTTTCCAAAGGAACAGGTAACAGATATATAGCAGAATTAGTTTCCAGCACTGTGTGTCACCATAGCTGTGCATAAAGATGTCATACAGCTTGGCCTTTGAGGACAGAACAAAATAATTGAAAAACAGGATTGACAGAAGGAAAAGAAACTACTTTTTCCTGGGAACTGAGCTATGCTACATAACTGATCCTTCTTGAAAAGCCACAAGTATCAAACTTCTTTGACTGTTCACTAGTTAATCTGCTGCCTGTTTCCCAGAGAAACTGGGAGTATTTCTCAGCTGGTACTATTAGTCATGTGACTTCAAACATTGATCATATTTGTTTTAAAAAGCTGGTCTAGTAATTGCAGTTTCTTACTCATGAGGGACAAAATGCTGCATTCCACTTCAGTTTATTGAAAATTTCAGGACTATGTTAACTGCTGCCTAATGTATCTAAAATACAGTCAAAAGAAGTAATTTTAAAAAAATTAAAGGATTACTTGTATGTGGCTTACTATATTTCTTCTAGGAAACAATAAAAGCGTAAAATGCCCTAACAAAATATCAAAATATTATGGCATGGCAAAAGAGATAACACTACCTGATTGCCACACCTTTTAAAATTATGTATAAGGAGTCTTTTGTTCCGTGGTTTCTGGAATGTCAAGCAACGCATAAATAATAACCTGGACCTAAATAAATGTACGCTAGTTAAAAATCCTGTATTTACTTAAAGCATTAAATGAATCAGTACTTCAAGTATTCAAATAGCAACATCGTTCCTCAGTTTCTTACCTAACCTTTCTTTTATAAAGCCAACCTAAAACTAAACCAACAAGCTAATGGCAAATTTTTCTCAACCTGTTTAAAACATTCACCAGATAGTTTTAAATACTATCAGAAATGCTTAATATTACTATACTATGCTAGTTGAAAGCAAGAATCCATCTGTAAGTCTTTATAGCAGGAGAAACTGAATTATGAGGATTTTTTTCCAGTATTCCCTTAATGCAATTACTTAAAGTCCTGCATTTTGTCATTCTATTAGTAGATAGATTTTTCAGCAGAATTAAAAGAAGCAAAAAGATGAAGAAATGAAAAAGACCCTGAGAATATAATCAAGTCTTAAAAACCCCTACATGATAAACAGGTTGTTTCTTGGGGTTTTTTTTTAATAAGAGGAAAGTATCTTCACTTGGGGGTCACTTCTTCCCTTCACTTATAACATACCTATATAAGCTTAAAATGTTCTTTTATTCAAGAGAAGGTTCAGTTACTTACAAAGAATTACTTACTCTTTGCCAGTGGTTTCATCAGCTTAAGAGAATCACATGAAGGGATGTGTCTTTAAAGTGGGAAAATCCCAGTAACCCACAGACATTAGCAATGAAGGTGCATACAACCTCTAAGAGAGTAGATGACGGGACAAAAAGGAAGCAGGGTCAAATATTGGATCAATCTACTATGAAAAAGTGGCTAAATTGGTGTTTGAAGGATTTCTTGACAAACAAAGATGGCATTGTCCAGTTGCTCTCTCCCTCCAGCCCCCTTAAGTAATAGATAGTTGCACTCAACTAAAACCACATTTGTTTAAACACAAGTTTCTCCTACCCTCCCTCATTATCTGGTCAGAATGAATGATTATCTGATTAATTAATTGTTACTCAATTACCACTTAATCCAATCCCCATCAACCAATCCTAGGCACACCTTCACAACCACAATAAATAAGATGAATGTTCATCTCCTCCTCTTCTTTTCCCACATCTCCTTCTTTTCCTCCTTTTCCCACTCCCCCCAGATTAACCCATTCTGGGGTTTATTTTCCCATATGAGATCCAAGAACTAGAGTGTTTTCTCTCTACATTTTCCACACGGCGAATAGGAGATGCTGGTCGCAAACCCACCCTCTGGTCTCACCTTGGGCAGAGCATCAATGACTCCTGTAGTGCTGCAGTTCTAGCAGAACTCATTAAAAAGTGGTCCCGCATTGTGCAACATTCCTTGACTCTCCTTCCTCCTCCAATGTTACTTTTTGGTTTTTTTTTTTAATTTCTCAGCTCCTTTCAGAGAAGCACCTCCTAAACCCAGCTCACTTTAATTGTTCAGAGAAAACTTTTATTCACTCTGAACGTGAAACAATCAAACGAAATACAAATGCCTAAATAAAATTCTAATCACTGTACTGCTCTATTCCACATGCTCTGTAATTGGTCTATATTGTATGCCATATACCCAAATGAGGTGTGTATACTGTTGACATTTTTCATGTTCCCCGCAATGCTTGGAATAGCACATGGCACAGGGTGCAAGAAGATAAGATTGTTTATGTAAGCAAAATATGACCTTACAAGTGTGTAAATCCCTTATGTGCGTATGCAGGAGAAATACCTGTGAGTACCAGTACTATTTGTATGTGTAATTATTTGCTTTACATGCCACATCAATTCTGCAAACAAATAGTGACTATTTAGCAATATTCATCTTTCTATTGTATAACACCAAGTTGGGGAGAGAGAGAGAGAGAAAGGTAAGACTTTGAAGTCCATTAATAAATAGTATACTGGCTGTAAACTAGTACAGAGATCTCAAGTTTGTGCTGTGCAAACAAAAATTCATGGCTGATAAAACAGCAGAAAATGGAAAGAACGGCCTGATCCAAAAAATGGAAAGTGCAACAGGCTGTGTTGCTCTAGGAAAAAACATGGGCCTAGAAAGAGTAAACACAAGAGTTTAAATGTATCATTCATTCATATAAATAGATATATAAACCCACACACATCCTAAGCTGTGTTCTTCTTGATTGGTTTTCTTTTTTAATTCACAAGCAAATATAGATAAAACTTACTAAACCTTCCTGTTTAGAATCTGAAGGTGATAAGATTAAGTACTCTGAAATCAAGAGATGACACATTCAGTTTTCAATATATATCTTTATTGTCTGCAGAAATCTGGTATTACATCTGAGTATTTTGCACCTGTGCCTCTCAACATATGGTTATAAATGTCTATTTGTATTAGCAGGTCCATAGCTTGAGCAGACTGTTACGGTTTGAATTAGGGGACATTTGAGTCCCACTGCTGGGTAAGAAAGAGGAATGCTGTCAGCCCTAGGGCAGGCTGTAGGTAAGTGCCACCCACATGTTGCTTCACACATACAGAAAGTATCATGTGATGCCCTCACAGAGGGAGCTGGAACAGTGTGGTTTATGCCCTGCTTGGGAGGATGGCTTGGGAACAGCTTTACTTCAGCTCTCTGTCCTCAACTTGAAATATTTCCTGCCTGGGGTGGCATGAACCTCTCAGGCTGGAGGAAGATAGTCTACTCTTTATCTCTCTCCCCCTCCTCCCTTCCAACCCCAACTGTTTCCATGGTAGAGCCAGCTGTAACCGCTGCCAAAGAAAACAAGGCATTTTCCCACCTCGAGGGCATTCCCCTCTGAACATCAAACGTCTACAGCAAACAATGGAGTTGAAACAGCTTTGCAAATAAAAGGTCACAAGAATTTTTCGTAGTGGAAAATATCAGGCTACCTAACAGGCAGGGGCTGCTTCCAGCGCACAAACACTACACATGCTTTCAAACACACTTCACTGTGAGCTGAACTAGTCTTTGCTGAGACATCGCATGGTCCCAGTGATGTAACTCGAATTCATTCTCCCTCAAGCTATTTTGTAATCACCTTAATTGTCAGGTCTTAAAAAGAAGAGATTTTTAGTTCTTTGGGAAGGGAATGCATTTACATGCTGTAAGAGGCCAAGCAAACTGTAGGGTGTTCTGAAATAGCAGGTCACACACTAAGCAGTGCACGAAGTAGGGGAAAGGAGAAAGTGCATGTGCTACTGGAGAGCTTCAGGGAGACGAACAGAGCATGTGACAAGCTGTTGATGGAGCTGTGCTTTGCAAGCTCTAGCCAAAGGACAAATGAGCAATGCAGAGAGCCCTTGGCTGCCAGAAGCTACTGAACCCATACTAAAGGCCTCCATGGAGACTTGGCAGGATGGGGTTCAGCAACAGCAGGAGCCACATGTTTTCTGGGCTCCTGCTCTATGCCTGCACATATGCTCCGCCCTGCCAGCACAGCAGTCTCCCATGGGGTCACATTTCCCCATGGCCTCCCTGGACCCCACCACCCAAATATCCCCTCTGCTCCACTCCCCTACAGCACTGGCATTCCTGCCTTCTCCACAAACACACGCTAGGGGGTCTTCCCTCTCTCCTACCTCTCAGAAGCAGTGAAACAATCAAACGAAATGTGATACTTAGTTTGAGTGCTTCTGCTAAGAAGATGAATAGAGAACTCTTAGTCCCTAGACCAAGAGCAGAAGACCAAAGGTAACTCAAGAAATCATTTAATGGGAAAAATACTGGACAAGTTATCACTGAACGAGTTTCTGTTACTAATCCCTAGCTGGACTAAAATTCCTTCAGATGAGCATAACAAAATAGTTTTAATGTGGGAAATTACCCGAGTTTAAATGTGCACCCCAAGTATTTGGCATTCATCTCATGAATTCTGAACACAGGTAAGCTTCAGCAAAGAGGGAAATTGTGATTATCTGCATTTTTCTGCATTGCTGGGGCAGTTGAGGAAGGCAGTGGCAGGCACGGGTTGAAGGTTCTGAATTTTCAGAACTAATTATGTTGAAAATTAAAACTAAAATTGTCATAATTTCGTAATAAAAAGGGCTTGTTTTGGATTTCTTTTTTATTTTCCCACTTCCATACTGGATAGTTCAGCAGACACAAGCCGGGAGAGCCAGTGACTGGAAGTGTAGTTGAGCACTTGCTCATTAAAAGAAATTAACCCCACACATCTTTCACAAATCACCATCCTGCCAACTCCCACGGGAAGCTGCCCAACAAGACCATCACTCTCACTTACTGCCTACAGCTTCTTCCAAGATTTCAACACCTTTCTGTACATTCACGTTTGACCTAAGGTGCCCAGCATGGAAATGCTCCTCCAATGTTGCCTGCCCTCCTCCTTCCCCACTTGGAAAAAAACTGATCAGCCAACATTATCTTCACAACAGGATGAAGAAAACCTGTGAGTTTTACTAATTGCAAGAAGACACTCACACTAGAAGTACTGCTGAGAACAAAGCATCTGAGTTTTTAGATTTTAAATGTGGGTGATTGAGAAAATGGGACTGACTGGTGAAGGAAACTGGTAGTTAGAGGTCACTGATAACTGGCGGGTAGGAGGAAAAAGGAGTAGGTCAGACATTGTTTGTCATTGGTATATAAAACGTTTCTATTTGACAGTTTTCCATCTTCAACCATAAAGTGACTATTGGTTTATAGACACTAACTTTAATCTTAGCAGAGACCACAATTCAGATTAATCTGAAATCTTAACTCAGCACTTCCAAATAGAAATAGAAACGAAAAAGTGTTACTGGTAAATAGCACCACATGAAGAATCTTCTTTTTTTCACTCTTTTTCCATAAGGCACATATATCAATTACCACAGAATGTCTAGAAAACTTAACCAGGTTCATGCCCCATCAGACCGGGCACATGAGATATGCAGCAGTTTGCTCACGCTGCTCACATGCTTTAGCAAATTTTGACAGATGGATGAAACAAACATGAGTGTGAGTATGTGTGTGTGTGTGTGTGTGTTTAGAACAACAGTTCATGTAAATAATCTACAGAAATCACTGTTAATTTTTTCTGTTCTGTTATCTTTACTGAGTTGTACTCTGTATGGATGGATTTCACAAACACACCAACAAGGTCTCCAATTCCAATACCTCCTTAAAGCTCCATCTTCTTCAGCATCCATTCCATTTGTACGTCTGAACCCCAAGACAATAACTTTTTTTCAAACAGGCAAAACAATTATTTCTCAGATATGAAATATACTAACATAATACAGACACATACAGAGAGAGAAAATATGCATTAAACTGTTTTGCAAAGGGGCCATAGCAGGGAGTTTTCTGGCAATTACTCAGCATAGGGAGTAAGGTATATGGTGAATAGATTAGATAAAATTAGTAGTTGTCAACCCAGTACTGCCTGATGACAGAAATTACATCTTTATCTCACTCTTATCCATGCCTCCCACATACCATGTGCCTCATTAGGATCCTATGGACAGAACACACAAGAAAAAGACCATCCTCAAGCAATGGGAAAAATCCATCCAAAAAATAAGTGAAAAAATCTCCTGCCAGATTCAGTAAAGATGATTTCACTTGGTTGCAGGATATAATTATGTACTGTCCTAGACTATCACAGCATTTGAGGAATGGGAAAATCCATGCTGTAACCAGGTGTCTTGCCATGGCTAAAAATGCTTCCTTGCCTTCAAACACATGTTCCTTGCATGTTGGAAAAACGAGCCATAAATTAAAACCAAAAACTAAAGACAACTCGCAACTGACTCAGAGAAAGGACTGCACAGTCAAGATTTAGCTATGTTAAATTTGGCTGTGTTAAGTTAGATGACACAGAAGTATGAACTTTGAGAAAGCACTAAAAACACCTTTGCCAAATGTTTGGGGGAAAAAGACATTGCTTTTTAGGCCACACAGTCTATTCACTATCTGGTACAATGATCTGTGACTACAACACCCAAAGCTAACAGCAAGGTGCTGGTTGTCCCAGCCATCTTTGTGGGAAAACTCTGTTGGGTAAAACTGCTTTTCCCAATTATCCACATTCCTCCAACTAAGTTCTTGCGCAGAAGTTTTCGTTTCAGTCACAAGAGCCTGAGGAACAAATGAGCAAGGACCCTGAACGGCAGAACAGTAAGTCCAAAACAAGCCCAAGGGCCAGCATGTGATGACACCGCATAGGTCATTTCCTTCTGCATAAAAAACCAAATGCTTACAAAGCACTTAGTAGAATAGTAAAAATGAACAAAAATGTTTTCTATCAGTTGAAAAAGTTTCCAGCAGATTTACCAAATGGTGCAAAACATTCCAGCACGATTTTGCTGGTTTGCATTAAAAGGAATAATGTGAGTACATCAAAGCTTGAATTTGCCAAGTAAGAAAATATTCTTCTGGTCCTCAAAAGACCAGCTGACTTTCAAATTGGAACGAACTGAGCCTTGACCTCATTCCTAAAAGCAAAAAAGAACCAAATCACAGACTCGATCTGTAGGGATGTCTAGATACTGTCCATGTAAGTTTTCCCACCTGTATTTTGAGGTTAAGGCTGTAGGCACTGAACATGCATAATTCATGAGCTGTGCTTCCACAGTTTACAGGGCTTTCAAGAGCCTGTCACATTCCTCTCAAGTGGATCATTAAGGGTGGTGTACCTAAATGGATGGGTGGAGGAAATTTATCTGAACAGAAGATTAGAAGTGATTCAATTTTGGGAGACAGCCCCACTTTTTGTCTTGGTAAGACTATAGTTCAGCCATGTGAGTTGACACTGGCATGTGGGGCTACTCAGCAGTTTCACACACAGATACTGTTGTGCAGATGAAAAAGAATAGCACTATAAAGCTTCTTTTTGTGAACCATAAAGGTATAATTCTGACACGATGATGGCTGATGTAATCAACGCTTTCATGAGGTTAGGCTTAAAGAGGCAAACAAAGCTTTTTACAATGAACTTTTTGAATTCCCCTTGACTGAAAAGGGTTCATCACTGACAACTGGTGGGACTGTGACAAAGATAAGAGGAGTGGAAATTCATGCTGAGATCGTTTTACAATGGCGAAAGAATCTTCTCTAGTCTGTAAAACACACTGCAAATAGCAGCAAAAGACCTGGGAAGAAGAGGAATAGAGATGACAGGTCTTCAGTACAATCTACCTTTGGAAGAAGAAAACTGCTTGAGAGGGAAGTCAGTGCCAAAACACTCCATTCCAAAGCTTTAACTATTAGAGGACTAAATTATCTGTGAGAAAGCACTAAGTTCATTTCACACCTCCTACAGAAATGCAAAGCAGAGCATAGACAAAATTTCCTACACTTTTTCTTTAGGCATCTCTGTGGTTGCCTGGATGAATGGAGGTGTCAGAACTGTAAGGCAAGGCTGACTGACCAGGAAAGGTAATCGTCTTATTGATGCAAATACCAGAGACCATCGTGCTTGTCATACTGGAGCTCTAAAAACAACACTTCTCATGCCTTCCTCATTCTCTGTTTTGCAGTTGCTTTTGTTATTTATTTTTAAATACTCTCCTGACTAACCAGCTTCCAGAAGAAGGGGGAGGGGGGAACATACAAACAAAAAACTGGGAGAAACCAGAGAAGGATAGCTGAGCCATCAATTCCTCTGGACCAAACCCTTAGGTCCAATTCACCCTGTGCTACTGCCAGCCACTTACATAATTCATAGCAAAACCTTTTAACAGTTCAAACTGCTGTGTTCAAGACTTGCAGGAATACTGCTTATTCACAATATATCCTAAAAGCTAAACACAAAATAATTTTTGTATCTGCACAGCTGCAGAGCATTATTTAAACAGAATAGCTTTGAAACAAGCAATACACCATTTAAAGATGCAAAGCTCAACATTTGCTACGCTAAAAGTTTTTATACAAAATCCTCTTGAATCCTGGAAAACTTGTTCATTAGAAAGGTGCACGCTGTTCTAATATATATCCTATGTCAGCACAAACAGCCTTCATGTAAACACGCAGCCGGGAGTACCATGAGTAACAACTCTGTTTCCATCAGAAGCCCTTTATCCTGCGTAAGAGGTCTGCACGCTAATAGATGTCCTAGGCTAATGCTAACTAGCTACAGCTGGCTCGCAGCTATAAAAAGCATTAATGAAAACATAAATACTAACTTCTCCACTTCCCCCAGCCCGTACGTCAGGGCTGCGCAAAGGCACCGCTTTCCAAGAGGTCTGTGTGAATGAACGGACTGCTCTGAACCAGCTCGCTCTGGTTCTCCCAAGTTTGTTTACTGAACAGCATGTGCAGAGACACACTGGGGGATGCAGGGGGAGAGACAAACCACGTGCCCTCCCGCAACCCCGAGCCCTGCGCTTCCAGGGAGGGCTTGGATGAAGGCAGGAAATATCTCTTCACCAAGGGGCTGACCTATGGGCAGAAGAGTGTCAGTCTGCGCTGGCGCTGAACGCAGCCTGATTCTCACCGTATATTCCCGTGTTTTGCTGTAACACCACTTTGCTTGGCTGCCACAGATTCAGTCGTAATAAATAATGCAGGCAGTGACATACACGGAGCAGAGAAACAACACTTTATACCTGGGAGTTCTGCACACTCTCAGAACTTACTACAGTACTTATATTTTTATTGTGCCAAATATAAAACTAAATTGCAGAACAAAAAAAGAAAGAGACTCAGGTTTATCGAGGACATACAGAGAAAAGGGGAAAAGGATCTGTTTCTACACTATGAAACTAAGAGTTGCAAATTGACACTAAAGCATTAGGATACTGAAGTGCTACAACAATCAGCAATTTTTATTCATCCACACGGTGCACACACAAAATCTTCATTATTATTTGCTTATTGGACTATTATCTGCTCTGTTAAAATAGTTGGTTTTATCATGAAAGCAGTTACTTTGCCACCATCTGCTTCTATAGATTTCAGAAGGTAACCTCAGACAGCAGGCCAGCATGTTGGCTTGCTATCCAATATACTAGGCTAATCACAAGCCTGAATCAATAAGTAAGAATCATACCTAGTTTTTATTTTTCATTTTTGAAACGGAAATCCATTTATACACAACGTTGATCAGGAAATTTGGGATTCTTCACTGAAAAAGTTTAGGAACACACAAAAGTACGTAATTTATCTAAAATTTAAATATATATATAAGTATCTTATTTCCAAACATGATTCTTCTTTCTCACGATTTTGTTCAGTGCATGACTTTTGAATTTCTTCTGATTTGCACTACCCAAATAACAACTGCAACCAAGCAGGTCAGCCCCAAATGAAGCTTCTCTGCATTCAGCAGGGATCAAAAAAATCACAGAATGCAACCCACTTGTCTATGCAGGAGTTACCTAAGTCTAGCATACAGACGTTATCTAAGGAGGTGCAACCCTTGCAAGCATTTAAAAAGAAACTATCCGATTGCAATGTGTTGATTTGCTGAAGCTGCAGCCTCTAAACCAGATGTAACACCTCTTTTTGCTTTGAATTCTCTCCCTTCTGCTTGGTACATACAACCTGATTTCCAACTAATTTCTTAAAAATCCACAACCTTAGTAGAGTCCCTTCCCACTTGCACTGTTGAAACACAAACAGCCTGAGAGACACTGATTTTCCTGACTGTTCATGCATCCACTTCAAACACCTATTTTCTCAGGATGTTATTGCTACAATTCTCCCTCAGACCCTGGCAGTCCAAATACAAATGGTGACTCAGATACACAGAAGCACCAAGGTATAGATGAGCTCCTAACCCAGATATTTTAAATCATGACTAAACAGCCCAGGCTGCAGCAATAAAGTTTTGGCAGTTTTCAGCTCCCTTGGAAAGGAAATACCCACTTACCATTAAATTAAATAGAAATAAAGAAATTAAAAACACTTTTGCAAATATTAGGCAGTGAGTGTCTTTGCTAACATTTTCTTCCACTTCCTACTTATGTTATTATAGCCAGTTAATTTATAGCTCCATATTGAAGATGTGACATAACTTGTTCCAATCAAATTAATTTCCTTGCACATTTTTCCTCATGTCAAACAGAATTTACAAATTCTGGCATTTGTTCAGAGGCAGTGGAAAACGCATAATCCCATTGTTATAGGACAAAGACAAGAACATCTGTAGTTGTCATGACTAGATCATATTTGAATTCAATAGTGGGGAAAGCTGCTGCCTCAGAGAGGAAATCCACAACTTCCAGCAGACCAGGCTTTTCAGAGCTCCATCCAACCTGGCCTTGAGCACTTCCAGAGAGGGGGCATCCACAATCTTTCTGAGCAACCTGTTTCAGTGTCTGACCATCCCTATGATAAAGAATCTTTTCCTAATATCTAATCTAAAGCTATGCTCCTTCAGTTTAAGGTCATTCCCCCTTGTCCTATCACTACATGCCCTTGTAAAAAGTCCCTCTCCAGGCTTACTGCAAGGCCTCTTTAAGAACTGGAAGGCTACTCTTGAGCTCTTCCCTGGAGCTCTCTCTTCTCCAAGCTGAACAGTTCCAACTCTCTCAGCCTCTCAAATGTGAAACATCTCTGAAATATATTTTGCATTCATTCCCTGCCTTAGGCACTTATAAAGCATGTTGTCCAGAAGAGTCCACGCTGCAGTCAAACACACACCTCCAATAAAGTATCTAAATTTACTGTGTTATGAAACCATTTTGAACATGTATCAGGCAGTATGTACCAGTTAAATTAATCAATTTTTTCTCACTGTAGGACTAAAATTAAAAAATAACTAAATCTCTCTTAACTGCCAACCCACTCAAACCCTTACACTGTGAAGTGTAATATACAGTAAGTTCATCCCAGGCCTTTGCTCATCACTTTTCCCATTTGAGGAGCATGTTCTTCTCTGAACCCTGTGAAGCACCCTTTAGTTAAAGAGGGAGTTGAAGCATTAACTTGAAATGAGTTTGAAGAGTTCAGCACAGCCTGTAGCAGATCCCTTCTCAGTGTGATGCTGCTGACTGCCTTTGGCTGTGAGAAATGGAACAAAACCAGCAGTCACCAGTCAGGACTGGCATGTGAATATAAGATAACCTTGTTACATTTATAATTTACATACCAATTTTAAACCACAATGCTTACTGAAAGAATGAATTAAGATTGTCTTCTCTAAGGAGCTTTGTTTTATTTGCATTGTTGGCTGTAACTTCATCTTTTGCATTTTATAAAAGGAAGCATGTAAGAGCTTAAAATACAGATGTCCAGGCCTATGTTTCAGCAGTATTATCCCTTTCAAAATCTGTCTTGTCTTAACTAATAGAGCGTGCCCATAATTTTAAAGCTACACAGGACTGTATGTTCCTGACTCTTTGGAACACAAGACCTTCTTCCCAAAACAGTATGAGTAAGTTTGTAACACTTTTCCAAGGAGTATTGATTTATTATATCCAACAGAAGCTTTTACAAAGCTGATGATAGAAAGTTATTTCTAAGAATCTTCCATTTAGGAAAACTGCTATCATGTAAAATCTGTGCTGATGTTTTTGTGCATGTGCACTATCTACAGATACTTAAAGCTATGCATATAAAGACTCTTTACCTGCCCAAGTGGCAAATAAATTTCTTGCAATATTCAGGTGGTTAAATTTCTCTCCCAACTGCTAGCTCACCTCCATCCAGGCATTTATAACATTTATCACTGCTCATGGTCCTTGCCTTTGGGTATGATGACAGAAAGAAAATAAATTCCAGAGACACAATCTGACTTTTGCAAAGGTTTCTGAGAGCTTCAGCACAACTTTAACACTTCCTCCAGGAAGTCGTGTAGTCAGTGAAACACAGAGGTGTAAAACACAGATGGAAGATTTCTGCTCACAGTTCCATCAACTACATAACTTTCAGAGATATGAAAGTTCAGGAGGAAGAAAGGTCAAAGCCAAGGGTAAGATTCCATATGTTTTACATAGGCCATCTTAGAATAATTCTTGACAAATAACAGGTGTTGGAAAATTACTGTTCCTGTTTGACACCATGTAATGTACAATAGCACGTACCTTGATTGTGGCTCTAGGGCTAGAAAATTACCTTTCCAAATTGTTTGCTTTCTTCTCCCTAGCCTAAAGTCTGCTGTAGGATAATGTACAGGGACACTCTTCCTATTCCTGCCATTTACACAGTCCCTCAAAAACAACCAACTGGGTGCATACAGCCATGAAGCAAAGGGCAGTGGGAAATGAGGTGTTCAGATGCAATAAAGCTTCCCCAGCTTCCTAAAGCCCTGCATTTGATCATCAGAGGTGGGAGGTGGGAAATGATATGGTTACAAGGTAAGTGGTGGGGAACACACAGATCTACATAATGATGTTTCTGTATCACTTATCTGTCTCTCTGTGCTATTCAGGTATTTCTGCAATTTTTCTATCATGGGGAATACACCAGTTTTCTATCATGGGGAATACACAGCTGCTCCTCATTCTTGACCAAAAAAGGGCTTGGGGTGTGTGTGACTGTCTTCAGTGAGCACATGGGTGCTTTACTGATCAGTCTAAGCACTTGAGTATGGAGGAAATAAAAGCAACCAGTGTCTCGTTTTTGCTAGACGCATAGAGGAGCCTGCACACACAGTATTGGGCATCTGATAGTTGGTTTCTGTTCCTGTCCATTTGCTTTCCAAAGAGATTGAATCTCTGTCACACTTGTGATCTGTGCTGGCTATCACCTTCTTGAGCCTCTTTTCTGTACCAGCATTTTTTTATCACTGCCCTGGCATATTTTAGAACAGCAAATTGTTTAATTGCCTATTCCCAGCACATGGACGAAAAACGCTGGTGTGCATTTAGGGGTCCTTTTCTTCTATTTGTACAGAGTATATCAGATAACAGTGCTTTCACCTTGCCCTTGGACAGAATAAGGTTATGTAAATATTTAGCACTGAAAAATAAACGGCAATGTCAAATGAACAAATTGTTGTACTACGGTGGCACTGGAAGAAGACCAAGTTCCATCTAGTCTGCAGCATCAGCAGCGGGGAAAACAGACTTTCAGGGCTATCCAGACAACAGCATGGGGAAGCTACAGTGTTAACTATATAATACAATTTAAAGTCTTAGTTGGAAGCTGTTTTTCCAACAGTCTTTTGTCCTTACTCTCTGTTTTGGTGGCTCCAGTTTGAGAATTACAAATAAAGCAGGGTGGAGGCAAAACAGAATAATCCAAGTGTCAGGGAGTCTTTACCATGAATAAAAAAAGGACAAAAAGAGAGAGAGAGAGAGAGAGAGAGAGAGACTTCAAAGCACAAACCAGTTACTAGAGCTTGAACCACAGCTATTAGGAGAACTATTATAAGTCTGTCAAGTAGCAATTAGACTACTTTGAAAGAATATGAAGAGTACGTATCTTCACTTCAGAGAAGGATTTGAAAAGGGGAAAAACAGAAAAACCTTTTAGTTTATGGAGTACTCTCTACTGCATTTCAGTTACTTATTTCCTGTTTATTTTCCACTTGAAAAATCACATCCCAGAAACATAATGTAATTTTTTAAAACTTGCATTTATGACCATTCCATTTAAAATGTTTTGTTGAAAAAACACAAAAAACAAATGGAATGCTGTAAACAGATTTAAGTCAGCCACAAAAAACATTCTGACAGATGTTAGCATCTGTGAACATGGATCTTTCATGACAGTCCTTTCCAATCTGGGCTCTTTTCAAATAAGAATACCTCCAGAGTTTTTTATGTTGTTGTTGTTGTTTATTTCAATATGCTTTGTAAGACTTAAGGTAGGTTTTCCATACCAGAAGTTCACCTTTTCAATATATTAGTCCATCTCCTTGGAATGCTAGTTGTAGCATCTGACACTCAACTTTCAGTTGTGCATGTTGCCAGACAGGTTAATCCATTTACTAGATTTGTGTTAAGATAAACAGCAAAGATCACTGGATGAAGAAAAAGAGGGGGGAAAGGAAATCCAACTTAGAAATTAATTAGTTCTACAGGATTATCACTTGCCAATAAAACTGTTTTACAAAGAATTACGTATGAACAGACTACTCAGAAACTTGCAACAACTTGCTAGACCACAATGAATTACAGCAACTGACTATCATGTTTCTGTGGGCCTGCTCAAAAAGAGAAATGTGATTTTCCTCACTTCTATTTCTTCTAGCCACTGAAACAAATCCTCATCTTTTCTAAATATTTTGCTCCCCGAGGGTCCTGCTTGCATGGTGGCAGACCTTTCCACTGCTCTATGATCTGGCAAATGGAAAACAAAATAAAGGGCAAAACCGAAAGAACCACAGATGACTAGTGCAGAGACGCAGATCACACTAATTTTTAAAGTAAATGTATGGTCTTTCTTTCGTTCTTGGAATAGAAAGCTACAGCAGGCTGTAGTGCTAATGTTCAGGTAGGAAATAGGTTGAAACATGCCAAGAGAAATGAATGGAAAATTTATCTAGTCACCCACAGATTTTAAAGTGTGGATTCACAGCTTTAGCTAGCATTGTTTTCTACCAGCAGTGGTTAGCTCTTCCTTCATGACAACACCCTTTTCTGTCCAGCCTCCTCACACAAATCCTCTGAGTGCTCTGACCAGTTTAACTGCCTAATAGTCCTAAAAATGCATCTAGTTTAGTTACACTGACTACTACACAACCAGTCCTGTCCTTTACAGCACAAAACTGACCAGTTCTATTTTATACTAAACTCACGTGGCCTGCTCAAAACAAACAGATACTGGCAGGAGCAAAATCCAAATTATACACTGCTTTATCCCAGGAACACAAAGTACAAGGCCGACGCAATGAGTCAGACACCTCTGCGCCAGTGAGATCCTCAGGTTGACAGGAGTCTCTTTGGGATCCTCTAACTTGCAAGCCAGGACATTTTTAAAAACAGTCAAAACAATTGGGTTTAGACAAACATGTGTTGTGTCATTAACAAAAGTATCTCTCTGCCATCAGAGGGGAAAAGGCAGCAAAAAGTATGCCAGGAATGCTGGAAATGGGCAGACAGTCACAGCGAGTCGTATTTTCTTCTGGGTTTTTTTTCCCCATGAAACTCCTTCAGCATAAAAAGTCCATTTGCAAGAGCAGTTAGTTATGGGCGGAAAGGCAAATATTTCAACAATAATACAGAGAACGTGGATCCAATTCACGTAAAACAGAAGCCAGAGAACTCCTCAGTCTCTGCAAAGATTTCTCAGCATCCTTGGAAAATGCTTTCAATACTTCAGCTAAGCAATCTTAAACCCTTCAAACACATCCCTTTGCCTATCAGTAAAAGGCCATATATCCATACATGTGTATTTATGAACAATAAATGCTAGATGGACACAGGCAGCACCGTAGTTTCTATGTTTCACAAGTGTTAGCTTTAGTCAATTAAATTAACCCATTTTCTTACAATCAAAATAAAGGTTTCTCCCACAATTTGCCACTCTCTCACTAGAAACCAGATGCCTTGAACCAAATGCATCACTTCCCCTGCTCCACATTTAATTTCATGCTTCTTTTCAGCTTATTGTGGGGTTTTTTATGCTTCCTTGTGACAACAGCATCTAGGTTATTGTGAAGTGCTACAAAAGAAGCTATGCAATAAAACAGCTTGTTTAAAATACTAATCAATTAGGTATTAATATACCTTCATACCTAATTGGAAATTTTTATGAAACAATGTATAATCTAAATCATCTTGTGTCATAAAATACAAACCTTGTTTTCATGGCAGATTTACTTTACAGAAAGAAGTTTAAAAAGGAAAAAAGAGGGTTTTTTAGTTACAAAAGAGTAAGCCATCAGTTGGTTCAAAGGACTGCCAGAGGGCGTTGGACCCTTTTGCTCACTATCAGGTAACATACACAGACATTTTTGGTAGAGGAGAAGTCTCATGTGGATGTTTATCAGCCATGGAAATTGTCATGGTTTAGCTTGGCCCAGGTTTTTCTAATGGGGGGGGGCCCACAAAGATGGCTCCTCTGTGAAGCTTCTTGAAGCCTTCACCATGTCCAGCTCTGAGGTAATTAGAGATGTTGGGCCAATTAGAGATGTTAGTTATGCCTCTGTGAAAAACATATTTAAGAAGAAATCAAAACAATGGGTGTACGCACTTTTCCTTAGCCAGAGGAAGAGGAGTAGGTGAGAGTATGTGAGGGAAAACAACATGGAGAGACCAAGGTCAGTGGAGAAGGAGGCGGAGGGGGAGCTCCAGGCGCCGGAGCTCTGCAGCCTCTGCAGGCCGTGGTGAGGCCCATGGTGAAGCAGGGGGTGCCCCTGCAGCCCATGGGGGCCCACGGGAAATGCTGAGATCCACTCGCCCCAAAGCGAGTGGATACCCTGAAAGTGGCCGTGGTCCAGAGGGAGTCCTAGTGGAGAAACAGGCCTTGACTTGCACCCTGAGACTGAACTGAGTGTCCCACATGGAGTGGGTGGGTGCCTGAGAGAGAGAGAGAGAGAGAAGCCCAGCAGAAGTCCGGTAAAGAGAAGAA
This sequence comes from Dasyornis broadbenti, assembly GCA_013397935.1. Classification (NCBI taxonomy): domain Eukaryota; kingdom Metazoa; phylum Chordata; class Aves; order Passeriformes; family Dasyornithidae; genus Dasyornis; species Dasyornis broadbenti. The sequence goes on along the minus strand of VZRN01003139.1, from coordinate 141,394 downwards.
GCCTTGCTCCCGAGATGGAAACGGCCTGGCTCAGAGGTCTGTACCCCGTGGAAGATGGACCCCACGCCATAGCAGTTTTGGGGAGACTGCTTGCCTGTGTGGGGACCAGCGTCACTGTAGCAGCTCGGCGGGCTGCCGACAGTGAGACCCATGGCTACGCAGAGGAAAAGAGCCTCTCCCCGGGCAGGAGAAGAAGATCTGGGTGATGAACTGACCTACCCACCCATGCCTTGTTCCCTTGTGCAGCTGCTGGGAAGGAGGGAGGGGGGTGAGCAAAGAAATGGTGGCCTTGAAGGGTTTATTTTACTTCTCACTTACTCCTCTGACTCTGTTAGTAATAAATTAGATCACTTTGCAACCTAAGTTAGTCCTGTTTTGCCTATTTTAAGTGCTGTCTTCTCCCAGGTTTCCTTATCTCAACTCATGAGCCCTGGGTGTGGGTGTGTTAATTTGGGGGTACCTGGCATTTGGCCAGGCTCAAACCATGACAAAATAGCAGCTGATAAAGCAGCAAGAGGTGTTTTTCATTCCTCAGTCTGTAAAAGAAGTGTTCGTTCTCTTCTTTACAAAAGTGAAAGTGGGTTGGTTTTTTTTCTTCAGGATCCAAAACACAGTCTGATAGCTGTGAACAACAACAAACAAGCTCTTTTCTGAGCTGAGACATCTCTGAAATTTGAGGAACTTTTAAGAGACCAGTTTAACAACTACACATGAGAATACCCAGCTAGAGCATGTACACAGAAGCAACAGGCTCTCATTTTTTATTTTATTTCTATTTAATTCTTGACATAAGAAGTGCAATCTGAGATTTCTGTTTTCTTTCACCCCATTCCTGTGAAGGGTGTGGGCTCAGGCAGGTTAACTACCTCAAATTCTGTGACTGCAAGTTAAGTGTACCTTTGGTTAAGAGTTGGAAATGAAAAAATCAGCTCAAATAACAGTCTGTCAGCTGCCCTGACATTTGATCAAATGTAGCCCTCTGAAAGAAAATCTACATGGAGGAGTACCATCCTCAAAACCACATATTGATGTCGGCTGGTAAAGTACTTTTCCTCTCACTTTTTAAAAAATACATATGTTATAGTAAGAATGAATTAAAAACAAAGCAAAGAGTCTACACAACAAGATGTATCAATTACTTTTTAAAAAGTAATGTTCAATATAACTCTTATTTGTAAAAGAGCTCCTAAAAATGTTGGGGACAAGGCTGTTGATAATTACTTTCCTGTGGGTGATGACCAAGCTTGTATTTTAGGAAAGAATAATCTTCCAAACTTCCTTCTGGAGGAATTTTATTGATCAGTGAGTGCTGTAAATTATCCAGTGGCTTACCAGGTAGCAAGAATTGAGAGAATTCTAGTGTGCAGGAAGAAGGACCATTGAAGGCACCACCATCCACCTGCAGGGTGGCTTAGAGGAACTCAAATTCTTCAAAACTTTGAAGAAACCTTTCAAAGCCTATTGTAAATTTCATCTGGAGAGTTCTCAACAGGACCTGTTAAACTAATTGCCCATCTCCACTCAAGTCCCAAACTCTGCAGGAAGAAATGTTTACTTACATCCTGAAAGGCTGAACTTAGAACCTTAACACAAGCTCTGCCACTATAACTCACTTTAATAATCTTCCCGAGTGAAAATAAAATCAGATACATCTTACCTTTCAAAATGTTAAGCCAGCATGAAGTTGCTGGAAGTTAGTGCAAAACTAAAGGAAGAAAATGCAATAACAGACACAGCTATCTCAGACCCAGAGTTGCTGAGAAAGACTGAAATCAGTCTTTGGTCTCAAACTTTGAGGATCATAAAAGCAGAAGAAAATAATTAAACAGTTAAGTATTGGTCAGAAAGAAAAACTGTTTGCTGTATCTTTTATATTTAAGAAAACAAGGTCCAATTCTTGATTCCCTCCACTGTAAACAGAACAGTGTTAGGATGCAAAGACTAAAACAGAAGAGGCTAAAAAAAACTGGTTGAAAGCTGTATGTTCCATGGGTTTTATGTGTAATATTTCTGCATTGCTGTTCATGTTTGGACATCACAACACTTTTTACTGCAGAGGAACTTAACTGCTGTGACCTCCAGATTTGCAGAAGTCACCAAGATCTCTTTTCAGTGACTTCACAATGGAAATATACACCTATGTTTCTGCAATACCATCTGTGCAAAATCCTCATTATGGGAAAGTCTTTCATTTCTCAGTCTCTCTATGTCTTGTTTCAAAAGACCATTGTATGAGCATAACTTACTAGTAGAGCATACCAGACACTGAAATAGGCAAATGGGATGTAACAAATATTCGCTGAAACTCAAAGAACAGTATATGATGTTCTCAATTAACTTCTCATTAATTCATTCTCAGTGTTTCTGTCATCTGCTGATGACACAAACTGTAGACAGATCCTTCCCTTCTCTGGGCAGGACTGCTTCTGTGTCACACTATACCTGTTAAAGAACTACGCCACTCCCATCAACAGCCCCATGCCTTCCTTGCTGAGTGTGCTTATTCCCCACAAGCTGACAACAAGAATGACATTTCTGAACTCCATCCTCTTTGGTTTCTCGTATATCACAGTCTCAACAGAAAAATTGCCATGCATCTTATTACTCACCTAACATTTGGTGGATCTGTATTCTTGATGGGTGTTGCACAAAGAGGCTTGTTTCCTTGAATGTGGCTCCTGTACCCTTCTCTTGCAGGCAAACAGTACACCCTTTGGATAACGACTTGTACCTGCACTTCTCTCCATCCCACTGCTCCCTGGCTTTCCACAATTTCAAGCAGAGAGTCATTAACAGCACTCAGTGCTAAGGGATGCTGTTTTGAATCGCCGTTGTTACGCATTTGTTCAGCAGAAGCAACCTGGTGAAGGAAAACCCAGTAAGAGAAGCATTTCAGAGAACCTTGAAACCATGTGGAGCTAGAAAGCAAAATATCAGCATGAAAAATCAAGTTGTAAGTGCAAAATCAGTTTCAAAATACTTACTGCTCCTAAGGTAACTTACAGACTAGTGGCCAGTTATTTATTGTGTATTTTTAATGGACACTCAGGGGAGCTGCACACATGGTGTGCTCCTATATTTAACTGGTGCTCTGGCTTGAGCTAACTCAACCCCTGAGAGACAAAGGTGACACCAGCAGGAAAACAGAACTGATATTAGTCCTTAGGATTCTTCCCCCTCGAATGGAGTTTCATTTTTACTTCTTTGATGTTCTGTTCCTTCCTTTTCTAAAAAAATTCATCTTGAATGCTTCTGGACTTTCAAATAAAGTTGGAAATGAACAAGTGTCTAGTTTTATAGACTAGTAAGGTAATTCTCAGACGTACACATTTCAATGGAAAATATTTCAATGTAAAATTGAAATTAATGAAAGTGATTAATGAAAGCACAAAACTTTTCAAGTAAAAACTTTATTTTTTCACTACTTTCAAAAAATATTTTATTAATAAAGTCTTCCAAACTTACAAAATAAATTTCATGAATACTACACTTTGCCTTAATCTAAATGAGTAATGTAATTTATTTTAATTTTAAAATAAATCTGTCTCAGTAAAAGCTGTATGCAGGTATAGGCTAACACGGTCAATATGTATAGGTCCCTTTGCAGTATGAGCCATATTTCTATTTTAACAATGAAACCTGTTTTTATAAAAAGCTGGGTGCCAAAAAAGGTTTTCAGTGTATCACAGACTGTGCCATAAGTATTATACACCAATAAAGAAGGAGAATTTGCAGTATTTAAAGGAAAATTGTGGTACGATACTACTCTTCATCTACAAAGTGGTTGCAATAAAACTTGTCTACTGAGTTTTAAATGAAGTGGTTTGTTTGTTAGGAGCCATGAGGGGAACAAGTAAATTGTTCTGGCTTTCAAATACCACAGTAGAAGCTTTTTACAAGTTAGAGTTGAAGCAAGAAAGGCGATTAGAATATGATTTATGTAACTTTTTAATTCCTGGGCCTGTAATGGGATATATATATAAGGCAAACACAAGATGTTGACACTCATTGTTCCTCAAACTTGAAGGGCCAAATTTTTCAAACATTAAGAATCATTTAGGTAGCCAATATAAAGCTTTTACAAGAGCCTTACTTTCAGAAAGTGCTGGCACAAACTATGAAGAAAATAAATCTCTTAAAATACCTCAGATTGTACAATCACAGCTACAGAAATGCAGTCAGTAGACATTTTAATACAAATAAAGTCAAAATAGGAAAGAAAACAGACTGAAGGGGTGGGAAAGGGGGATGATGTTACCAACTGATGCTTTAAAGAAAGGACAGGATTGATAAGGAAAGGAGTTAAGACATAGGAATAGGAAAAGGGAATGTTTATTTAAAATAATATCTTGAGTGAGTTAGAAGAAAACAGCTATTTTTTAGTTATTCAGCTATAAAGAGTAAGAGAAAAATCAATGAAAAACCAAGTTACAATTACTATTTAGCACAGTAGTGAGACTTCAGCAAAATAACCTCACAGCACTTCAGCATTTAGATGGGCCAAAAGCCTTCACTAAGAAAATATTATTGAAGTAAACACTGCATACTATTCAGCCTTGACTAAATGAAAGGGGAAACCAAACAGGTCAGTAATTTTGAATTTTTGTTTTTCTTACAATATCCAAACATCTGCTCACCAACTTCTTACCAAGTGCTTAATTGTGAACCAAATGGACCTTACCCGATTATCTGAAGATTCCTGGTGTAACCCATCATCAGGGTCATCTAGTCTGAAAGTTTGTGCCAAAGATATAATAGTCTTCCTGATAAGCATCTTTGTAAGACCGTATGTCTTCTCTCTGGCTTCTGAATGTTCATTGAGTAGCACCTTCTGACTAAAGTAGGTGTTCATGATAACAGGAACATCTGTATTGTGGAGAAGCAGTTTTTGCCTGGAAAAAACAATTTAAGTGGTGTTAAATCCATTACAAGTCAAACTACTGATAAGCACTATTTTAAAATGTGTGTTGTATTGCATTTCTCTCCCCTTTTTTCTATAGTTATCACTAAAACACTTCAGAGGTGTGTTATCCAAATTGCAAATAACCTACCCCACTGATGGAGTCAGCTTGGATCAGCCCTCTTAGCTTAGGCAAAGCCCTGGGCTATTGGATCCACTGCATCCAGGGACAGGTTACACCTGGAAGCCAGCTGAGCTGATGAGCCCCATCTGGCTTCACACAAATGCTACTTGGTGTCTCTCTGTTGTCAGCACAGAACTGATAGCACCAGGACCCCCTGCATACACAGTTACTGAGGTAAAAGCCATGAACAAAAGACTTAATCCTGCTCTGTGTTAATTCAGAGCACTGTTCCGCTGGACCCAGCCTGACTCTTGCAGGGCATTCCCCTTTGGTGAGTGCTTCCCACCAACCCAAATCCATTCTCATACAGTTGGCAGCAAGCTGCTCCTTCCTCCTCTATTTTTCTGAAAGCAAACTCCTATGCTTTTCTTACAATATGCTGTATATTATCCTGCCTGTGCATTTGTCGCTGTCATAAATGTGCTCTCCTAGAGCCAGTTTTGGTTTCTAGTAATGCCAATGTAAATTCCCAAACAGCTCCACACACAGCAATTTCTTACCCACCAGATTAAGGGAATGTTTGCAGAATCTCTAAACACACAGTCATTTCATGTCAAAGCACGTGTTGATGTTGGGTTTTTTTTCTTATGCTGGTATCACAATCGCACCTTTAGAAGTATGCTTTTTATACTCACAGGACACAATTCTAATGAAGTCAGCTAACAAAACCAACCAGTAATCTCATTTTCTGCAGTCCATCAAAACAGACCAAAATCCACTTGGTGACTTTCCTGCAGTCTGTATTTTACTACTATAAGATTTTTATCGTCTAGGAGTAAAACAAGGCCTCCTGCCTTGGCAGCAAAGCTGTGCTGACCTGTTCAGAACTTCAGTCTCTGGACTGCTCAGCAGTTGTATTATGGAGATAAAGCAAGTTTCCAAATCTGTGACATTGTTTCTTAAAATGCAATCATACAGAGTTAAAAAGCAAAATGAAACAATGAAACACTCAAAATTACTTATTTCTGACCTCAGTCCATACAAGATCTTCACGATATCCGTCTTATAACTGACTCCTTCATTCTTTAGAGAGTGCATAGCTAAAGGGAGATTGATGTATTCATATTTTCAAAGGCATAGGAAGAGTTGCAGCAAGTTTTTAAATATAAACCCTGTTATTTTATAATTAAGAAAATAAAACAACAGCCAGATGATCTCTGCCTTTTAGGAAAAAAGGACACATTTAAAACTAAGCTCGCAACTTAGAACTATGGATCATACACATAAATTATGAACAAGACGTGTTGCTTCTACTGTGAACACTCACAGAAGTTATGATTTGAAATGGAAAATTCATGAGGAGTTACAGCATAAAACAAAGTCCTGACCTTCACCAGGAAGAAGCCTTACTGCCATCTGTGAGCTCCCTGGATTTAGAAGAACAGCAATTCTTCTCTAAGGGACACTGAGTCCCTTGACTTCAGATGAATTTGCCAACAAAGCTCCCAGTTAAGATCATGACAGTAGCTCACAAGGCTGCCAAACTGACATTGTCTGATAATTTTCTGCATTACAGGATTAAAACTGAGGAATTAGCTTGGTCAGCAAACTGAGACCTCTCTGATTTTATGAGGTTTTTAGACTGTCCCTTACTCTTTTTTTTCTAGAGAACAGAAATGTATATAAAATTTACTACAGATCTCAGAACAGTTTGGGCTGTCTTTATATGCAGATGTGTAATGAAAATTTTAGCACCTTCTGTCTTGAGATGTCTGTATTCAGACCCAAAGTAAACAGGAAATCTCTCTGAACACGAGACCATTACGTCACTAATGTCAGAAGAATGTTTGCCTGATCTAAAACATCTCATTCTCTAAAAAAAAATACTGACGTTAGTAGCAAATCATTTGCAGAAACTTTGAGGTTGATGGTTTTATTTTTATTTTCCTGAGCAGATATGTGATCAGGTTATTCTTTTTTTAAGGCAGGTGGGTTTTACTGATACCCAAATTACGTGTACTATGGTTTTGCTATGCTTATGCATTCCATGTCAAGAGCACTTTTATAACTGCCAAGAGCTTTCCCAGTGAAGTATTTGTTATTTCGTCATAACTTTACACGTGTAATGCATAAACCAGCAGCTACTTGGTATTTCCACATAGCAAAACTGAGGACATATATACACTTTCAGGAGAAGCCTCCCATTTCTGAAATGTAATTAGTTCACTCAACCCCCTCTCCTTAAATAATTTGTTTTAGACCTGCACAGATGTGAACAGATTTAGCAGTAATTCTTCAGCTACATCAGAGGAATATTCACATACACCTACTTAAATCTCCCCTATTTTTCAATGGACAGATACTTCACAATGAAAAGAACCAGGAATAAATAGAAATAAAACCCAACTCAAATGAAAAAAATAAGAAAAAAGTTTGTAATAAACTCATTATTTTGTGAGATGGCTAAATAGAAGTATTTTACATGTATAGATAATATAGAAAACATAAAATTTTTTATATTTTACATATAATAATAGAATAATTGTATTGTTTATTTACATTATTACCAAGTTTTATATATATTCTTCAATATTAAGAATAGAATTATTAATATAGTATCAATTAATTTAATGAAAACTGTTTTGCCAGAAATTCTTTCTAGTATTGCTCAGAAAAAACAAGCTCTACAGGATAGGAACTCTGACTGTCCTCATGGCAGAACAATATACATTGCCTCTGCATTGGCACTGTATATTGTTCACACAGTTCTCTTTGCAACAAAGGCAATCAGGTATACCTTAGTTCTTTTTGTCTGTTTGAAAGGTATAGATCAGGGCAAAGAAAGCCTATCATGCTGGAAGAGTTGGGAAAAGAAAAATCACTTCCCCAAGCAATCCCTGCATGTGTTGCCCCTGTGCCTGAGACACCATAACTGATCACCTCAAATTTCAGCATCTGTTCCAGCTGCAGATTCTCTACACCCAGAAGTAGCCCTACTCTAGGATACAGAATACACTCTGTAGCAGCCTCTTAACATGTAAAGTGTTAAATGAGCTTTGCAAGTCTTCTGTGACCTCTCTTGAACTGCTGCTTTTCTATCTGCTTCATTATATTTTAAAAGCTAGTTTTCAAAGATTGAGAGACATTATCTCATTCAGCAAATCACAGGGATTATGAAAAAGGGGAAAAAAAAAGGTCACTACAGATGATAAAAACCCCAGAAACAATCTCTTGTACTCTCTGATTTTTTTCTTGCTCAGCAAAGGATATTTAAAAGTTGGATTAGTAGCTGACTTCCTTAATAACTGCCTTTAGACCTTTGTAATGACCTGAAGTAGAGACTGGGAACTTTTTATACTACAGGGCATTTTTTTTCCCGGTATGCAGGCAATCAGCAATTGCTGTAACTGGTCACATGCTAAAGAAACATGAGGCAATAATGTTATTTTTTTTTGTTTTCCAGCAGCAGCTTGCTTCTCTGTCCAAGAACGTAGCTTGCTTTTTCTCTTCCTCCCTCCTACATTGGAGGCTATCTGGCCAAGTAGGAGCAGGAGATGTCCTTGCCCACTTCTACGTTAATCGTGATCTGTCCTCATTCGAGATGCGAAATACTGCAGAACGTCCAGCATGGCACTGGGTAAAGGAGCTGATGTTTCCATCAGAGTCAGGGTCTTAATCCTGGGGCCAAACAATCAGCAGGTTTGCACTGTGGTCCGCCCTGCACAGCCCATCCACAGCCAGCAAGGAGTTGTGACTCCACAGCAGCAGCGAGCTCACAAACCACACGCTTCCGCTCAGTTCTGCTGACATCAGACGGCGGTGCTGGTTCATGAACTTGAGAAGACTCTGGATCACTTTAAATCGGAGAACATATTTTTTTGTTCACTCTCCCTGGGTATTTTACCAGACTTTTGTTTTCTGTTGGTTTTTTCTTTTCCTTTACAAAGTGTAAAATGCCTAGAGTGTTTTTTTTTAAGAGTACGCTGCATTAACTGAACACTCTTAACATTTCAGTGACCTACAACTTGCACTGTAATTACGAAACAGGCTATTCTCAAGTCTCAGAACAATGATTTCTGCATAAAGAAGGTCTAACATCCACCAAGTAGCACAGCAGTAGTACATGTAGAACAAGAATGTGCCAGAGCCTTACACTGTTGCCCAAAAGTATGAGGAGTCATTCCCCACAGGAACAATGCACAAGGCCCATCCCCGACTTCCTAGGAATTGCTTGTTTTATCCAATGTAGAGGAAGTTGCTTATGCTGCATCTTGCTCAGGGTTGTGTGGTATTTGCAATGTTTTATCTGTGAAATGACCAAAAAGTGCCTGAGCATTTAGCTAATGATAATAAATAAAAAACAAATCCTCCCCAAACCCCAAAAAAACTTCACATATTCAGACAGATCTCTGCCCAGATATCACCCAAGGACAGCAACTATCTTCTCAGTATATAGCCCAAATCAATAAGCCAGTTGGGACAGACCTACTTTCTGCCATGTCTAGAGACTGCCCAAACACAGAATTTTCATCCACAAGTGAGTAATCTCATCACTTGTGTGTGAGCCTCCATCGGCACCATTTACTGCGCTATAATGCTACATGGACACTGAGATTCTGAGCTCACACTTTCATAATGTGAAACTTCTTCCCATGCGCCACTGTGAAACACAGAAACCAAAAACCAGCTGGTATCTCTTTCTTTGAAATTATCTTATTCAAAGCAATGGATTATTGTGGTACAAGTTTTCAAGGCTGATTGTACCCTTTTCCCCATGAAGAAATAGCATTAACCATCTATATCAATGTCCACAGTCACATCTGTCAAATACACAATTCTCAGCTGTGTCAGGTTTCCAAACAAATGTGGTTTTAGCACCTCAGAATAGCAGGTCTGCAGAAGACGTAACAACAAAAAGATACTCAAGCTATGTCTAAAATTTCTACTTTTAAAGTATGATGCATTTTATTTATTAATAGAATAACTAGATGATTATTTGTTCCCCAATGGAAAAATATTTTATCTAAGGACTCATTCCATGGATACAAGACACAAAGAAAAGAACGTACAGGTGTTAAATGTATAGATTTGTTATAACCCAATCTGTTACCATTTGTCACTGAACTTTAAGTAAAAAGTAAACTAAGAGAATTGGTAAAACAACAAAAGTAATGAAAGTAAATATCTTCTATTGCAATGTAAGGTCTTTCTGCAAAATACTGTTGTATTTTCAACAAAAGTACTTGTAAACCTAAGAAATCAGTCCAGGAAGAAACTGCAGTACAACAAAGCCAACATTATCACTATATCATTTTACTAATTTCAGAGTAATCATATACACTAACCACTGGCTTGCCATAGTGCTGCCTTTTGAAATATGACGCCCTGTAGCATGAAAAAAAGTTGTATGGAAATTTTCACATTTAAGAAGAGGTCTGCTATAAAAAGCTTGTGGTTAACATTAAGCACTATTATACCACACACCCAGTGCTCTCACCTCTGCAGGGAGCTGCACTGTGTGCTAACTGAAGGGGATGTACAGGTCTTCTGATGTAGGAAAGCACAGATGGATACCAAAGCAAATCTCATCCACCTCCAGGAAATTACTCTAATACCAGGCTTTACCAAGACTGGAAAGTAGGGAAGTTTCTCAGAGCTCACCAGCCACTTATTTTGGCTATGAAGAAAGCACCTGAAATTTCTAGTATTCTGGACCCAAATTCATTGTGATAAGGCTTAACCTTTGGCACCGCCAAAACATAAAATTCCCCTCACAGGCTGTGCTTACATACAAACTGGCATGGAAACCATCTCTTGAGCTTACTGGCTAATGTCTCTGAGAGAATTTGCTAAAAATCTACTCCAACTGGGATACTGAGATTTTTTTAACACTTAATACATAAGTCAGACACAAACCAATTAGTATTAAAAAACCTGCACACAATAAAGCATTAAATGGGAAAGTTCCTTTAAAAACAGAACAAAACCACTCCCCCTCACACAGTATGAGGGTGTTACAAGAAACTAGGGAGATATAAATATCATGGTTATCTTTTCATAATCAAGATGTTATGAAAGAATTCCAATCTGTGTGTTTACCCCATATATCAACTTGTGTCTGACTAGCCATGAGCTCATTATTCAGATGACTTCTTCCCTCTGTTCCCAGTGCTAAACTGCACGTAGGCCTTGAGGTGGCTGAGGGAGCCACCACAAAGTCCAGGGACATACCGGAGGGATTCTGAAAGGCAAAAAAACAGGAAGCAAGCAAACTGCAAAATGATATCATATTAAAACTTGTGGTGAGACCTAGAACAAAAATGGCTGTACTGGTGTAAGACCAGAGGCCCACCTAGCCAATACTCTAGCTTAGAGCAGCAAACAGCAAATGTTTGAAAACTATGAAAGTAAAAGCAAGCGTCTAGCGAAAGTTCTCCAGAACACTCTCTGATAACTTCTAAAAACTTTCAACTTAGGGCCTTCCTAAGGAAGAAGTAATATCTTTATATCTAACAGTCTTTGGTAGACTTTTCTTCCAGGAACTTATGCTTTTTGACCACTTGTACATTGACAGTATCCACAACATCCTGCAGCATCCACCATGCTCTAAAGTCTAATTACATGCATGTGAGAAACCACTTCCTTTGATTTGTTTTGATCTGTCACCTAGTGGTTACATTGCTGCCCCCCACTTCTTGTTTTTAAGAGGCAGTGAATAATCATCCTTCCCGATGCACTTCCTAATACAGACCTTTATCACATCCTCTCCCAGCCACTACTTTCTCAAGGTGAAGAGTCCTAGTCACCTTAGTCATTTCTCACAGGGAAGCCACTCCATATATCTCTTCTTGTCACTCTTCTCTGATATTTCCCACTTCTGCTACATATTTTTGATTTGGAAGACTGAAATTCCAATGTAGAAATGCACCACAATTTTTTTAAGTGACATCATGACAGTTTTGACTCCATTTCTAGTCAAGTCTTATTTTACCATGTATTTTTCTGATCATTAAATGAAGCCTACACTGACGTATTAATGAAGCCATCGGAACACTAAAAACACATTCCTGGACACCAACAAACCAGAGTCCATCATTTCATATGTGCACTTCACATGTACCTACAATTTCATAGTAGGAGAGCCCAAGTCCTTCCTCCAGCCATAGTTCTAGAGCACTAAGAGGATGAACACATTCACCTGTCCATAGGATTGTGAGGATGACAGCATGCCATTGAAGAGAAAAGAAAATTGCATAGTATTCTGTTGTAGGGAAGGTGTCCAATTCTCTATTTTCTTCATTGGCACCATGGGGATTTGCGGCAACGGGTTACACCAACAACTCCTCTGCCTGTGGATGAAAGGTGAGGAGTGTTGCCACTGCCAGCATTACACACAGCTTCACCACTCCTGATGTATCAGGAAAAGCTGCTTCTCACACCAGAAGAACTCTGCAATATCCACCCAAGCAGCTGAGGGCCATTTAGAGTGAAGAGTGAGTTAGAGTGAAGAACTTGAACTCGAAAATTTCTTACCAAGGTTTGAAGAGACAGGGTACTTGGTTGGTTGGTTCAAGTTTGGAGGATTATTAGAGAAACTTTAACAAATAAATGCTATTTTAAAATGCATTGTTCAATGTTTTGCAGAGATTATGAAGAACACTATCACTTTCTTCCACAGACATTTAGGATTTGCTATTTGCAAAGACTCTTCATGAGTCCAATCTTGCATTCATGCTCACAAGTGTCTTCACATGCACAGCAGTAAGAACAAATAACTATCTCTGAGCAAACTTCAGAAAGACAGATCAATATATGCCTATGCTTGATGTTATTGAAGTATTTTATTAGCAAATCTAGTATTAAAAAAACTCCAGCACAACTACTAAATAACCAAAGATCTTCCATCAGACTTGTTCTTGTACTCCTATCTTGTTCTGGTACTCATTTCTGGGCATTTGCTATTGTTTCTTTGCCAGGCCATAAAGCAAGATCAAATTCTGGTCGCTTCTGGTGAGGTCGCTTTTTATACAGACAATCCAGTGCAATCAGCACAGGAAGAGTTATCTGAAAGTAGCAGTAGTTCTGGGTTCTCTGGCAACACACATGGGAATCACACAAGGTAGTGAGAGCTTGCTCTGAGCCACAGAGCACAACAGCAAAGCAGAACACTCCTGAGCTAGTCAAACTCTGCTTCAAGAAAGAAGATGCTTCAAGCAGCCTGAAGGTCTCAATGAACAGCACCAGGCAAAGGGAAGTGCCTGAACCCCTGGTACAGAAAGTTGTCCTGCAGAGTTCTACAGCTCTTTAGGCAGGTTACAGACTAAATTTACCTCCACTGTGGTCCACTTCAGCTTCACTGAGCTGCAAAAAGTCCTTTTTTTTCACTACTGAAAAAAAGCAGTATTTGCTGCTATTCTTGATAAAGGTGTTACAAAGGTAAAGGAGGTGTGGATAAGCCAGGTACCACAGAAATCTCTTTTAGGTGAAGTCCTTTCTACAGTAATCCACTCACAACAATCATCAGTGAAAAGACAGCAATGCTAGTGACCAGAGTGGAAACTTCTTTACTGAAACATCCTGGCGTAGACATAGCCTAAGTGAAACCTTATGTGCAAGGGAAGAAATTCAGCGTCTTGGCCTGCCACAGAAACACTGATTGTATGTGATAAACAAAATACCTTTCTTCTTTTTAGGTTAGAAAACAGCCCTCAATAGTGTGTGTACTTCGAAGTCATCACTCACAAGAATAACCTTCAGAGTTTCATTTTGCTTCTATGCAATACCACATAGCTTCTCCAATAAATCACCATAGGTAGATTCTGTGGCGTAGTTCTCTCAGACAAAAAACAGGAAAAACACTCTGAGAAATGACATTTAAATTCAACATTCTCCTTAACGTTGTCTTATTTTTCTCTTTTCTGAATCCAGAGTAATCTTAGTATTCCTGCATTACTTTAAAGACATAATTGTACAGAACAAGCAAAAAATTCTAATTCTAATATTGAAATTTTATATGGTCTACAGGTCACTGCTAACTTGGCTTGTTTTATTTCATCAAACAGTTGCAATGACACTTAGCAACCAGATCACACCAGATCCTGGAGAGTTTCCATACTGCATCACACTATTCTGATATGCCCAAATTTCTTTTTCAGATTCATGTAAGAGGGCTGGTGACTCAGCAGAGCAGAATCAATAATGCAATGAGATAGATGAACCCCTGAATTGTTCTTTTGTGATCCCATTAGACTTCAGAGGCTACACAGCTTTAGCATGTTCTAGGTTTACTTTTCCATTTCAAAGAATATTTATTTTTAGAAGGAAACACTCTTTCATGTTTCAGAGAGAAAAAAGTTAAGAGTTATAGTGGAAAGATGAAAGCCCTTATTATTATTAAAAAAAAATAGTACACACAGCTCTGCCTCTATTTATTATATTTAAAATACCTCAACATCTAGCAACTCAATAAGCCAAGTTTACCTATCACAATTCTCTGTGTTGCACAGTTGTATGAACACAATTCCTTAAAATGAATCAGTCAAAACTAATTATAAGCCAAGCTGAAAGAAGTGGGAAAATACCAGGCATATCATTACAAAAATAAAACCTAAGAACAACTTTTTTAGAACAACAAGGAGAGCTGTATTTATTAGAGGACTTAAGAAAATGGAATTGTAACTTGAGTCATTGCTTGAAGCACTATCACAGGAAAACTTCTACAAGCCTGATACAAACACACCTGCCAAAAAAAAGGGCCATCAATAACCTCTGAAAACTGCGAAGAGTCCTGACAGAAATGAGGTTGTGACTTATGATCACACAAGGGACAGTTTTCTGACAAACCACTTCAGCTAAAGCTCTCCACAGAAGCAATCCACTTCTAAAGGAGAGGAGCATTTTGGAGTATGGGTATCTCTCACTATTGCACCCCACCCTCCTCTGCCAAAAGGAGCAGAAACAAAGTCTTTGAACTTGTGGGAAAACACCTGTGAAAACATACAGATTTTGGAGAAAACCGGTGTGAGAGCATAAGGGAGAAGGTGTGCCATCACAGACATCTTGGCCCTGGCAAAAACCCTGAAGTTTAAAGTGAGAACGACATTCCAAGAACAATAGTGAAATTTGCCAGTCCAGAGAAAAGTTTATGCAATAAAGGGTGAAACAACTTCACTACACACAGATTTCCCAAGCAAACAATTGTGAGTTAATCGAGGGCTTAAATATATCCCACAGTGTTTAACAAAAGATGGTATCCCTATTCTCACGCTTGGAAGCTGCATATCAAGTTTTGGAAGCAGGGATTTTGCAGCCAGATTTGAAAACCTAAGAAACATTAACCTAAAGAAGGAATGCTGACTGACTTCTTATAAAGTCATGCATTTCGTTTTTCTTTTCAATACTTTCCACTCTCTGTGTACCTTCACTGAAATAACAGCAAACACAGTATCACTGCACAATATCCCAGGCTTTACATGAGGTACACAGATCTAAGCGGTTCTTGGTTTTGAGTCGAGTCACAGGCTATTACAGGCAAGACCATGAGAGAAAGAAAAAGACAAAATTATCAAGCTCCAGCAAAACTACCTGCCTTTTCTCCCACTACAACTGAAGCACTAGTGGTAAGAAACTGTCTTCTAAATGCTAAAAGAAACAAGTTTGTGCCAGCAGATAACGATCCTCACATATAAGCTGAAATTATTCATTTTTTCCCACTGTGGTGGCAAGACTCTGTCTGACGGCTTATGCATTTATTTCATCTTTTATTTAAAAGTTTCCACTTCTTGGTCATACAGACCAAGGGCCAGCTTCTCTTACATCTCCTTTCCCAAGGAGCTCATCCTGGTCTGCAGCTGCCCTGCCAGGCTCTGTGAGGGAGCAGAGCACTTCACAGTCTCATTCATCTGCAATTCAAGATGGATCTAAATAAAAATGATTCCCTTGCTCAACTGCATCACTAAGCAGGACAAAAACCTGCTTTTTTTCCAAAGATGGAAAAAGACATCTATAAATGCAATGATACTAGATCAGTCTTGCTTCAAGTTCTACAAGTATATATATTTAGGATATTGTATTTTGACATGTATTTATACATCTGTTTTTAAAACAAAGTTACTTGTATTCTTCACTTTTCTCTCTATTAGTTCTTAAAAAAAAAAAAAAAAAACAAAAGAAGCATACCTGAAACCACTGCAAAACTGTCTAGTA
This sequence comes from Dasyornis broadbenti, assembly GCA_013397935.1. Classification (NCBI taxonomy): domain Eukaryota; kingdom Metazoa; phylum Chordata; class Aves; order Passeriformes; family Dasyornithidae; genus Dasyornis; species Dasyornis broadbenti. The sequence goes on along the minus strand of VZRN01003139.1, from coordinate 125,165 downwards.
CAAATACTGTTCAAAGAGGAGTCTCTGGGCTGATTTCCTGTATGTAAATGTGCTCAGCTGAAAAAATGTCCAGGGCACAATTCCCAGACTACAATACAGGAAAAAAGAGGAGTTCCCTGGCTTAGTTACCATCAGAAGGAAGACGCAAGGGACTCTTCCAGGGAAAAGAGGCCACTCTGTGACTCTCATATGTGCGTGCACATACACAGAAGTGCAGGCACATGCGTGTGCGCTCCCTTCCCTGCCTTGCCTCTGCCCTGGCGGGGTGGGTGAGCTGGCGCAACATCCCCTCGAGGGAACAAGCTCTTGAAAGATCTGATATGACATTTTTACATTCAACTGACTGCATGCAACATTCTTTAAAAAAAAAAAAATTATCTGTTTGCTTGCTTGAAGCGTCACAAAGATAATATTCACGTCTGTGACCCTGACTGTCTCTGGTCAAGAGGCAGAGAGATTGTGCAGATCGCATTGCCTTCCAGCACCCCTGGGACGCCTGCCAGAGAACAGAGCTGCCGTCCTGGAGGAGAGGGTTCAGATCCCCCGGCCTTCAGCTAATGCTATTAGCAGTCCCTCTGGTAACTATTGAGGAGATGAATGGCACACACAGGGGACTTGGCTTGCACAGCCCTACACCTGTGTTACTGATGTACGCAGCAAAAACTCCAGTGCCCTAAATCTGGGGAAAGGGTATTATTTTTTTCTTTAGAGAACGTTATCCCCATATCATTTGTCTTTCCATTTCTTCTTTATCATTGTTGACCTTCAAATTCCTACACCACCACCCTCTTTCAGCATCCACCAAAACATTCGTATCTGTTTTCTACATTGTGGTTACATGTCCATGTGGGCTGAGAATCTTAAAAAGAATCTTATTTAAACAGAGCTTCATCATCCAGATACTGTTTGGGCAACGAGCTATGCAGAGCCAAGCAGCATTACAGAATCTTATTGCAAAGCCTGTTTCCACTACCGGAGCACTCATTTTAAAGTGAATCTAAATTACTGCCTTTCCCATAAAAACTTGCTTAAGTGCATTTTAAAAGAAATGTTGCCAAGTGCAGAAATGCCCTCGGAAGTCCTTGAACTAAAGCTTGCTGAAGGCTGCCAGGTTAATCCAGGGTATAATCGGTCTGTGTTTGTTCAGTCCTTCTGCTCTCCCACCCAACACACACTCCTGGAGATGGGCTACCCAGATAAGCAGAACTACAATCTCACCTGATAGCGCTGATCTGTTCATCACACCCACCACCTTTTGCCTCCACACCAGTAAGGGCATAAGCTAAGAGAAAAGCTGGTTGTCAAAAGCATCATGTGCATTTTTTTATGTCTCAAGCTCATCCTGTCACGACAATGGTCTGTATAACACCTCCTGCTGCCACAGACCATGACCACAACTGATCGTGTAACAACAGTAATGAACATAAGTTTGCATGGCTACATATATGAGTATACAACTCCCTACCCTTATAAACTCATCACAGAACATGTGAAAAGCTTGAGATGCAAGAAGATTTCACCTTTTTTATTCTAAAATTTTTTACCAGGACTGCTATTTTTATTTAAGTCTACTCAGTAAAGGTTAAAAAAACGATGTTTTGAAGAAATGCAAGGCCCTACTAAGCCCAAGGGTGTCTGCCCAATAGACAGCACCAAAATATATACCACCCACTCTGCAACCCACATGCTCCTCTCACTTCAGAAGGCAGGCAGCCCTTCCAGGACACCCTGAATTTCTGGCTATGTCTGATCAGGACACCACACATTAGTTTAGAAAGCTTTTTAAAGTCATCCAGAGAGTTTCTCTTCTGTGCTGTCAGCAGTTATCCGGCTTAAGGAATAAACACAATAAACACAATCGTGGCAGTTTAGCAGGCATTTGTACACTTTTCCAAGCTACCTTTTTCAGGTTCTTAAATCACCAAAAATGCAGTCTAACAGCCACCAAAAATTTTTAAAATCACATATCCATTACAAAATATGTGCTTATGCGATTTTGTTGGCTTACTTCTGTTTAGATAGTACAGCTGCATACAAATTGCTGTTGCATTTTAATAACATTGTAATGTTAGCAAGGTCCACATGAAAAGCAAAAGTAGCTAAAACTTTGAGTAGGCATGGACAGGAAAAAAAGACTGTGCTAGACCAGAAAACATACGAAAGGAATATTGGAAATTAGTAATTCAAGCAGCAGAATGAATGGTTGATAAAACTTGAAGCGAACACTTTGCTCACTTCTGCAATCATCTTCTCTGAGGGTGAGCCTTTACCGTGCTTCCACTGCACCTAGGCTTGGACTGCATCAAGAAAGCTACACTTTCTGAAATGGTAATATCTTTTTGCTACCGTAACAGACTCAGCCTAACAGAGAACACTGCAGGTGGGAAGATTAAAAAAATAAAATATTCATCTAAACATGGACCCGCTATTCAATACTGCCTTTATTTTTCGTTTTGTTCTTGCTTTTTTCCTTTCTTCCCAGAAATATTCTTGCCAGCTGTTTTGCCGTCTCTCAGTGTTCCAACAACGACCGAACATCACCCTGTGGTGCTGGATCTCAAAGGCAGAATCAAGATTCTGTTATGTGTTATGATTCAGTGCCAGCTGAAGAGACACAGCCACAAAATCAGACTCTGTGCCTGAGAGCTCATGGCCCCACTCAAGATACCCCAGAGCATTGAAATTTTCACCCTCTTCCCCGCAGAGCCAGGAAAGGGACGGCATTTCCAGAAAGGACAGTCATCCTTGGATAACAAAAAGAGTTTTGACACTGAGACTTATGAGCATTGTCTGTTCTCCAGTCAAATAACATAATTCAGTTCTATCCTGATACATGCATGGGAAACCTGCAGATGAAAAATGCAGGTCAGATGAAGGTCAGTGGGATAAGGACCACACGTATGTGTAGCCATGGTATTCTCATGCTCAGTATGGAAAATATTCCACAGGCTGGCACATTCTTCAAATAGTTCTTCAAAATAACTATTACCCCTTAGACCAGTATAACTTACAAGTTAAGCAAATAAAGTAAATAAATTCCCTAGTTATGTCCCTTAACCTCATCTACTTATCTTGAAAATCAAGTCAGTTAGCTTTACTTCCAGTGCTCCTCACTGCCAGATTAAGGTTGCTATGGGGCACACAGTATTTGATTAAAGCAGTTATATCTACTGGCATATACATATGTGTTTGTTTTATGCCATGGAAATATCTCTATGCTTTTCACAGAAACTGGATATAAAAGCTACACATGGAAATCCAGTACCTGTGAATGCCCTCCTCCCAAACTGTAAACATAGCAGGAGACTTTTAATGTTTGTTTGAAAACACTTGCCCTAAGTGATAATCCTGATAGAAAATAGGAAGTAATTTTGCTTACTCTTTGCCTTCAGGTGGCTCATTAAAACACCTCTTATAAAAGAAAGAGGATATGAGTCTCTCCTGACTTTATGCTGAGGCTAACCATCTTTGGGGAAGGATCCTGGCAGCAGAAGAGCATAAACTCAATTCTTTGCTTTAATTTAGAATTTCATTTGTCAGCAAAACCAAAGTTCGTAAAGAAGGCAAATTTTGACAAATTGCAATTGCCATGAGCTCTGCTAAGAGCAGGATGTAACATGAATGTGATTCTTCAAGAGAACAAATTATAATCATTGCATCCAAACAAAAAATGTTACTTTAATAAGTTTATTCTATAATTTGCCAACTCTTCAGGCTGGGTACTAAGGAGAATTTGCTAACCTCACATTTGTAAGATAAAGTGATCTGCAGCATATCTACTACATATCAGCAGGACAAGATGACAGTTGTCCTGTTGAGTTTTTTGGATTACAATTAGCCTTTTCTTGCACTATAGCTATAATACCTTAAATGTGAGCACATCTCTAAACAGAAGGAGGTCATATAAACAAAGCAGTTTTCCAAACCTCAAAAACAGTGTTCACCCAAGTCATTCGCACCAAAGAGAAAATGGTTGCTTATAAAAATAGTAATTTATTTGTGTATCTAAAATAAAATGCAGCACAGGTACTATGTACAGACTGCTGCTCATTTCAGCTACAGTACTCTCATAAAAGTAAATGCTTAAGATATACTATGTCAAGTGGATGGGTAGCATGGTAGAGTCTGCAGGGAAATGTAAACTATTACATCAGTATTACAAAGACATCAGTAAATAGCTGGAGATGTTCAAAGCCTAAACACTTATCAGATGCTCAAGACTGGGATTTACCTAGCTAACTTTATCAACTGGTCCCCTAGACTGTCTTTACAAAGTCTAGCAAAACCAAACTTCAGAATGAGGTTCATTTGATGTCCTTAAGAGGAGAAGAGACACACTTCAGAAATGCCAGCGTCCTTCTCCCTGATTCCTACAAAAGGATTACAGGCCTATACTTGCATAGCTGTACCACAGGTACCTTGAGTTGAATGCTGCCTGCCAGGCTGCTCAGGCAGGGCCAGCACAGCACAAGGCAATCTGTAACCCAGCAATCCCCTTGCCAAAGCAGGAGAAATGATCTCTGCTGTGGTTCTCATAGCATCAGCTGCTCTCAGCATCACAAGCTCCATCATCACATCATGGGAGGCTTCACTGGGTTATGAAAAATCATAATGAAATCTTACTACAAACTGCTCCCTGCCTTCTGTAATTAAATGTACCTCTTGCCCAAGAGGGAAATCTTTCCAATCTCTGTGTCCTTGATGCTAGGAAGAGGAAGGTCTTATCATCTACTTTTGTGCATATAGAGATACAGCTAAGGGAAGAGAACTTCATTCCTATTTCTGTTTTCTTTCACTTTTCAAACATGAAAACACTGTTGTAGAATTGCATGAAAATTGAACTAAATCACTCATAGAGAAACCACACAGTTTTTTCCATGTCCCACCAAATCAGATATCATCAAGGAGAACACCCACTTGACAACTAGCACAGTATTGCACCAAAGGAGTGCACTCCATGTTCTATATATGTCCATACTCTAGGAGATAAACTGACAAACAGTTGCACAAATGGGAATGACACTGGTGTTCAGCACAGCCCCACGCAGAAAAAGTGCAAGTGACTCCAAAGAAGCGAAGAGCACAGCGGATGTAGCAAGGGTACAGCCACGGCCATAGAGCCACCAACTGTAACACACCCAGGAGCACACAGTGTGCAGTTCATCTTCCTCCAGACCCAGCTGCAGTGGCTGAACAGGATGGTTGCCCCTCTCAGCTGCTCAGCACCAGGCACTGCCAGGACCTTACCACCCCTATGGCAGAGCTCTAATCCTTTCAGTGCAAAGGCAGCCAGGTTACCACAAACTGACTTATATCATCAGTTCCCACTCAGCTCTCAGATTTCACGCTAATATGCATAAAGGACTTTCACACATTCATCTCCACTCTCTGCTGGCATGGGGCAATGGTGTCCAGCAAGATGCAGGTGTGAGCTGGCAGCAGAGCCAGCAGATCCACACAGCAGACAGACTTCACTGCAGCTTCCTTTCTGCTTTGCCTCTCTGCTACTCTGGGATATGCTTGATCCTGCTGAACCAATTCGATCAGCAGTATGACAAAAAGTCATACTCGTCCCCCCTCCCCATCTTTTTTTAAATTTATTTTCCTGAATAGCCTTCTACTGGTTTAGTGATATGAATCACCAGCACCCAAGAACTGCAAGATGATACAATGCTGCAAGTACATGCAATGGACAAACTTTGCCCTATATAAACACTTTACGTAAGCCACTGAAATAAATCATGCTGCAAATTATGAGTAAATTATGCTGTTAAGGGGTAAAAATTCGCCTGTATTTTTCAGAACAATCAATTCCTTTTTTTTCACTGTCAATCTACATTAGAGTGGTAACTGTACATGCTTCTCGCAGTGTTCTTCAAGTGTTCTCTGAACACTTCAAGCAGACATGGCTCCTATTGTGCTTCTGGACTACAGTTTATTATCTTGTTTTTTCTCTGCTTAATGCAGTTATTTTTTTTGAGAGGACAGAACGGAGTGAATGAGGATAAAGCAGAAAAATAAACAGGAGGCAAAATCTCTCCCTGTCTACAACAAAAACACGTCACTAGCAACCACAAAGGATATTAAAATCAACAGATAAAGGTCAGATAAAGCACAAGATAAGGTAGTGCGCACATTAATATCTCAAAGATGCTGTTACAAGGTTAATCAGTTATGCTGGCAAGATCTAAGTTTGCGCTATTTGGTGCCTAAGAAATATAATAAAAATAATTTATTTTTACTTTACAAACAAAATGTAAATCAGCCATGAAATTACTCCTTCACAGAACAAAATTAATTTAATGCAGTAAAATCTCAGTTTAGAGTCACAGCTCCCTAGGAATTTTTAAACTAGTACAGCTATACACAATACAGCTGCTCCAATGCAAAGTAGAACTGCAAATTTTTAACACAGGTAAGCCTTGTGCCAGCTAATGGCAAATAGAAGAGATCTTGGTTTATTACATTTTTGCCCTCATTTAGTTACAGGCTCTTCCCTTGGGTGTTTTCAGGAATGCTACTGGATACCGTGAACTAGAGGTTTCTTCACATTTTTATCTGACAAAAATTAGAAGTTCAGAATTTGCATTATGACTGATTCTGCAATTTCTCTTAATTTTTGATCCTACTACATGTATGACTAAAATGTAGAATAAAATGACAGTTTCACATAGGGGTTGGCTCCAGATTTTCAGAGACTGTTCAACACCAGGGTGACTGATTCTTTAACTGAGGGGAAATAATTTACACTCATGTCATTGCAATATAACAAAGGATAAAAGCAATTAATATTTGTTCAGAAATCTTTGCAATTGCAGGTTTCGCAGCAGTAACTCTTGAGAAAAATTTGCAGGCACAAATCAGAGCACAGTGCTTTTCCCACGGCCTGCTTGTGCTCTCGGCAGTGTTCTCTCTTGAGTCTGCTCAACATAAAGAAGAGGTAGAGTCTCAAAGACAGGGTTAAGTCGAATTCTTCAGCCAGACACATCAAAGGGAAAGTTACCATGAGTACAACATAAGCCATATTTTAGTATTTAAGGGCCCAGTATACAGCTTAAGTAGAACTTGAATTCCACCTTTATCAAACTATTACCTCTGCTGTGTATTATTCACACGGCAAGTCTTAATTGCCCAGATACTCTGCCAACTCTTTCCTCTCTGTTGAAACCAACGGCAAAAATCTAAAATGCCTATTTTCAACAAAGGTCTACTGAAACGTACACTAGAGATATTAGTTGTCAAGTGTTAAGCAGAAAGTTCCACATTTCACAAATTACATGTTTATATGGCTCCATGAGCCTGTCATATCAGTGTGTCTTGGTGACAGCAATCCCTCCTTTCCCAGCCTCCAAGAGAAACACTTTCAGTTCACCGCTTTGTTGACTGTTTGCAAGCGTATGTAGGTGTATTGGCCTTCAAAAGACAAAGAAAGTGCATAAAGAAATCCAGCTAAAGCTAAACCGAAAGGAAGACTTTCCCATTTAGTATTGAAAACAGTTATCAGTTCCAACACTCTCACTTAACTTGCTGGAATGAAATATGTGGCAGTGCTACTTTGGAACTGCATTTCCAAAGTGCAATCATCTTGTATTGTAACCATTCACTTTACAACGTTTTAAAAAGGTAATGGTTAATTTAACTCCAAAAACTTGTATCTCATGCTACTAAACAATTTATTTTTGCTCACCTCTTACTTACTGCTCCACTGTTGCTGACACGCCACAGAAAATTAGGAAATAAGAAACCGTTTCAAGCTAGTCCTGCAGATTTTAAGAGGGCAATCATGCTTAGTGTGGGTTTAAAACACAAACGAGAACATCAGTGAATTCTCTGAACCTCTTTGCTAAACAGACAGATTTGCTGAACCAACTAAACCTCTTTCAGGGCGCTTAGCTTTAGAACAAGATTGAGCTCGTGGAACACTGACTGGAAACACAGTAAGCGTAATGCTGTGTCTAAGAGTGCAGGATGTTTCCTCTACTGAACAAGGCATTTCATAAAATTAAAATTGTAACTGCATCAACATCTAAAGATGCAGGTGGTAGGCTACCTGAAAACAATGTCCAGTTCTTTAATAGTACCTTTCCCTTCAAAATTTTAGAGCAATGCACAAAAATTAAAAAGTTCGTACAGCAGAATTAATTATAAGCATCTTACAACTCCTGCTTTAAATTAAAGTGTTTTTTCCTTTACCTCATGAAATTAAAATAGAAGGTAGAGAGGATGGTAATTTTTCCAAAGGAACACAGGAAAGGAACCTCTAGGTTCTCGATACCCTCAACCCATGGTTTGCCTTCACCACTCATTTATGCTGACAAGTCTGTGGGTTGTGCTGCAGACTAGGTCAAGGACTCATCCAACTTGATGAACAAAACAAAAAACAAAGTAAACAAAACCCTCTCCCTTCAAAAAAAGAAAAACAAAACCAAAAAACCCACCAATTTATGGGTGGAGCACTCCCCTTGGTCAGATCCAGGTCCTGGCAGAGCCCAGTCATTGTTTGGCTGGCAGAAACAAGGTGTGCCACGGAGCAGGATCAAGTGGAACAGTTGGAGAAGGCCAGAATAGCTGAGGCAAGGCTGTATCACAGATCTTGGCCTGAGGTGTCAAAATGCTTGGAATCCCAGTGAAATCCTCTAATGTATCATCCCTCTGCCTCATAACCTTTATTTTGTTAAAACTCCCTACACCAAAAGATACATTCAAAAGGCAACTTCCAAAGGAAACAGGCTCTTCAAGGCTTGTGCTAATTGCAACTTTTTCCTTTGCAGTTGCACTAGACAGCCAGGAACTGCCTGTGTGAGCAATAGCTGCTCCCATCGCTTTTCTAATGGAATATAGTTCCTGTCAAAACCGAAGCACAAGCAGTCCCAAACCCAAGACAGCAAGAGGCAAGGTAAAATAGCACAAGCAGTAACATTGCAATCTAAATGTTTTACTCCAGCTGTTCTGCCTAATCTCATGTCAGCATATGTCATTCACAATTTATCCAGAGTTAATTTCAGGTCTTTTACAGCAAGGATTTACACCCTCTGTTCTTTAAAGTAGTGCTCCTTACAAGGAAGCTCATTAATACACCCAAAGCCATAAGCAGAATCTTTCTGCAACTCCTTTCAACTATCTTGTGGCCAACAGAGAAGCTGTAGCTATTAACTCTGTGGAAAAATGTGAGTGATCATGGCAAAAGCTTGATGGCTTCTCAGCAGTCCATGTTCAGGGTCTTTGGTTAAAAA
>VZRN01003139.1:3023-115885 GCA_013397935.1 Dasyornis broadbenti | reverse complement strand
AAAAAAGAGAAAAAAAAAGAGAACAGAAACCTTTGCCACTGAATTGGCGTCATTTCTGATAGCAGTGTTTTGACACCAGCCTGGCAGAGACATGTAAGCAAAGCCCTGCTGTTTGCTGTTTGCACAGACAGCTTCTTGCAGGTAGCCAGCTCAGAATTAACCAGTTACAGACCCGTGAGGTATAATACAAATAAGCAGTCCTGATCATAATAGGCAGTATAGGCAACAAAGCCAAAGAGAGAAGAAAAATAATGCATGCCAAAACATGAAAGTGGGTGAAACATTCTACTGCTAATGCTTTACAAAAGTGTTAAGAGGATGGTCCTGTCCAGAAAAAAGGTTTCTCATCTTCTCTTTCATGTGAGAGGCAAGAAAAACAACTTACAAGAAATTTAGAAATCAAGATGTTAAGTTTCAAATAGTAGAAGATTATAAAATTGAAACTGACAGGACTTGCATGAGAGAGTATTTCTGCTCCACACTGAAACACTCTTTTAAAGTGCCTAAAGGACAGAATGCACACATATGTCCTCTCAAAGTCCAACAGAATCACGTTTACTCTTCTGTTTTAGAGATTTTAATTTGTGAAACCAAAAAGCTCCAAATACAAGGAGGCCAACTAAGCCTACAGGCAGGAGATACCTTATCCTTTTTTTTTAAACAAGCTTTTATGATGGCTGTTTACCCAGAATCACTACTAGTACAGCTCTGCGTATGGTAGAGATAACAGAAAAATGGGTGCTAGGGCCTTTAGACATTAATTTTTTGAATAAAAGATGAATCCTCTTCTCACTATAACCCTTACCACTGCTAATCTAAAGAGGACTGAACTACAAATTAATGGCAAATCCTAAACTGCCCAAGCAGAGATAAAACCTTGTTTCACTATATGAATTCAGAAATGGTTAGAAATCAGTGTGGACTGACAAGGTGTATTATCTGGATCACAGGGAGATCAAAGCACCTGAAGCTCTTCATATCAACTAAAACCTGAGCTCCGTGGGTGATAACTCCTCGTCTTTGGCATACACATCTTTGAGTCAGCAAATTGCCGTAATTTGATTTTCAAAAAACCTCTCAGGGTTTATCTGCTAAGAATCCCCTTTTTATTTAACACAAGGATTTAAGAAGTAATTACATTATGTTTACACATTTATAAATGATGGGTTGCCTTTTGTTAAGGGTTCTGGATCCCTTAATCCTTCTTTAATCTAATCAAAGAAACTGGCAATAAATAAAGCACAAAGGGATGTGGCAGCCCAAGGGAGAAGTTGCAAGAAAAACAAAGGAAGCTTCAGACTGCTCCTCAAACCAGTGATCAAGTGCAGGCAAAAGAAAACCTACCACTCCGTTCCAGTGGAAACAGGGAAGTAATGGGTATTCTTCTAAGTTTTCATACAAAGGTATAACACAGTAAGTCATGATAACACAATGTGTCAAACTCCAGTATCAGGCAGTGAGACAACCACAAAATATTTGGATTTAAAAAATGCCTTCTTTTAAAAATTTGTTAAAGGTCTGAGAGCATATAGTTATCAGTGGAATCTAATCTACTCTAGCAGCATTTGGTGTCGCTTGGAAGCCAAGTGTTCAATAAGTGCTGAAAAAACTCCAAAAAAACCATTCCTCCCTCAGCAGTGTGAGGGGAAAAAAAAAGTACAGTGAAATCGTTCAAGTAGCTTCCTAGCAGAAGGACTTACTAAATGAAAAGATGTTTTAAGCCTTGGAGAAAAGATACAAGGACAGATTTTTCTCAAGTTGCCTTCGAGGTGAAGGATCAAACCACGGCATTGCAAACCTCACAAGCAACACAGCATGACTCTATCCTAGAGCTTGAGTTTTCAAGGGAGAGTAGCAAAGTGCTATGTCACAAGAGCGATTTGTGTCCTGCAAACAAAGAGCCTGGCTTCCCAAAACCATCAGCCAGAAGCATCAGGACTGGGCAATCCCCACCTCTTTCTGAGCAAGCAGCCTTGACGCTGCTGAGGTTGGCACGTATTAGCCCCTGTTAGGATTGCTGCAGCTGGTAAGGCTTTCAGTTTCCTTTTTCCCCCTTCAGCAGAAAGCTTATTTGCCTGAACCAAAATCAGTTTTGACAAGCGCCGTTTCTGAGCTTTTCTATTTAAAACCAAGCTGAGCATATACTTCACATTTTATTTTTTTCAGATGTAACTCCTGAGAGAGCAGACCAAGCTACAGCACAACACCTTGTAAATCAGAAAGGTTTATCTTTACTTGGAATTGGGTCAACTACAATGGTTTAAAGCTATTTCTTCATTTCACTGTCATCCAGCCACCAGCTTTGAACTTCTTTGTCTAAAGCAAAGATACTAAGGAAAGAGTGCCTTTCACAGTAAAGTGCAAAATCCAGTAAGAGCAAAAATTGCCAGGCATGTGCTTGGTTGGTAGCAGGCAACAGGAACTTTAATCATCTAACTGATAAGTACTTGCTTTTAAAAATTTCCATGAAAAATTAATATAAACATGGTCTCAATGTTATAATCCTTGATCACGCAATATTCTCAGAAATGTGAGGATGTTTTGCTTTAATGTTAACTATAAAACAAACAAAAATTCCAAGATTTTGTGATCAGCCTATGCAGACTCTTTTTAAAAACTGTATTTCACTGTTTTGTGATTAAACCTTTCTCTCTAAGTCTTGATCTTTGTGATGTGCTGTTATTTCTACTTTAACTCAGATACAGTTTCCCAAACACTAGATAAAATTCAGCTTTTCAACAACCAGAAACAAAATCCGTCTTTTGTAACACAACCTCCTAAAGTACTTATTTAAAAGTATATGGCCACAAAGAAATCCCAAACGATGACTGAATTCCTTTCTTCTTTATTTAGTTGTTATGAAGTAGAGAAATGTATAACTTCTTCACTGAAATTGTAACATTTTGCAAGAAAAGCATTTTTTTTTGGTGTGTGGAAAAGGAACACATTGCTTCTAAATTAAGAAATAGTGGTGAAAATTACTTACAGTCTCCACTTTACCTAGACTCTAGTAACTAGAGTGCTGAGTCATAAATTAAACTGGTGCTCTGACCTTTAAGGAACAACTGAGATCATAATAAACACGTCTTGTATTTTCAGCTGAGTCCAAGCAAAGAGAAGTCTCACAGCTCCTTGAAAAGCCCCAGGAGATGCAGTTTCTTAAAGCACACATAAAATTGATTAGCGTTCACAGTAACTAAACACATGTTAAAGAACAGACATGTTAGAGAAAAGACATGTTAGAGAACAGAGAACAGACTTAATTTACTTTGAATTTTCACTCTTTCCCCTCTCATATATGCTCTAAATTAGAAAAGAACTAATACTGAAAATTAACCATGCATGTGAAGAACCACCAAAAATATACAAAACAACCTGAGAATAGACTAGACAGTATAATAGTTATGTGCAGCCACGCAAGACCTGGAATTTCATTTTTGTTCGGGAGACTATGAAGATTTTAGGGCTGTATGTCCCATGAAGGTGTTCTTGGACATAAAAAATTATGAGGACAGAAAAGATAAAAACTACCTTGCTTCAACAAACTTGGATATGGGAACTTTTTCCCACTGTGTGTCATAATGTTCTTTTTTCCTCTCAGCTACATCTTCCCTCAGCCCAAAGAAAACTAAACTCTTTGACCAGAAGTCCCTCAAACTCACTATGGACCTTCCATAGTCTGAGTGCTATAATGAGGGTCAATACACCTGTATACAAGCCTGTATTCATGCATCCCTTTCAACCTTTTATCTGTCTGCATGAACTTGCACTTCATCTTTACCAGTTCAGTAACCAACACTGTATTTTACTATACAGACATAGTTACATCGGTATAAGTATGCAATTTATTCTTAATCAGGATGTACTACAAGCTACAGTCTTCATAAGCATGAGTCTGTTATGCTACTAAACATTTTATAACAAGGAGGCTTTCTTTCTTGGCTGATGTTAAGAGGTTAACACTCCACCAGTGTGTCACCCAGCTATAACAGGTTACAGGCAACTTTCAGTCAAATGGATGTAAATAAATTCAGAAAACAAGATACAAATGCTATCTTGAAACCCTTTCTGCATCCACAAAACAAATTCTTAAACAAAAGCAGAAGGCTACATGATTCAGCTAAATATATCTATGGGCTGGTTAACCCTAAAAAGGGGAAGGGGGCCCCAGATGTGCTCCCTGCTTGTCTGTGAGCTGATTCAGTTCACTAACGCAGGGAATGAGTAGTGCAGAGCTGGTGAACGGAAACTGCTCCCAGAAGGGTGTGATATGTGCTGAAGATGGCACAGGCAAAATGGAAGGACATACACCCCACCCTCCAGGCAGCAGCCAGGGCTCTTTGCTCAGGAATGGAGCTAAACAGCACCATAAAAGAATCCAGTTTCAACTGAAAAAAAAAAAAAAAAAGCGTCCAAGCAGACATCACAGCACAAGATGAACATCAATGTAGCTCATTTTAGCTGTTTCTCATTGGCCTTTCCACCTCAGTAAGTGATCAGCCAGACTGCAGACTCCCAGGAACACAGGTCATTAAGACAGCAATGATAATAAGTATCAAATACTTCAGGCATTAACAGTAATAACAAGAAACAGAAACAAAACAATAAACATCAAATATTGTCACAGCTCTCTGACTAAATGCAAAACATGTTATTTCTGTTATGCAATTGAGTTATAATGCACTTTCACTGTTGCTTGTGAACAAGAAATTGCAGACTTCTATCTCTGCAGCTCGAAATGTACTCTCAGTGGCTGTAGCAAGCTCACCAGAAAACTTCACTACTGGATCACGTGTTGAACCATGTGCCAGCCCTGGCATGGTATGTAAATGAACTCACTGACCTCTTTGGGTTTTCCCCTTTCTTTTCCCTGATCTGTAATGAGGATATCGAGCTCAGAGGGAGTAGCAGGCAGGAGATTGTGCTGTACTTTCACAATGGGAAAGAAGCCAAAATACAGGCACAATACTTGGATTCAGCAGTTTCAGGCAAACGCAGCAGAACTGCACACATCCTCCTCCGGGAAGAACACTTTCCACTGCCACTTTAACAGGAAACCGAGCTCAAAACCAAGGGTGGGCTAGCCCCTCATTCACTTTTCACACCCGGCTATTGAAGCTATTCCCCCCCAGAAACGTTTTCCTGTTAGAGAAGCTTCCAAAATTGCTTAAGAGCAATTTGCTTTGGTTTGTTATGATGATTTCATTCTGTAATATTCTGAATATTACGTGTCGTGCTTATTGGTCTTTAATACTGGGCTTTTTACGCTGAAGATTTTGGTAAAAATATGGTTAACTGTACATACTCAGAAAATACTAAATGAAGAAAATAAACATAGCATTAGTCAGTAGAACGTATGTATATATACTAAAATGTCTCAAAGTTCACAGCATATTCATTTTCTGCCTGAAAATGGATCCCACTGACACAGACTGTACATGTTTAATTCCAATTTTATGTTCCACCTACCCTCTTCTTAATTAGTCTCTCTTTAGCTGCTTACAACACAAATTACTTGGTACAATCTGAAGTTCTCTTTCCTCTCAAATCCAAAACAAATTTCTCTGACTAGCTGACAGAAAATAAATTTAGATGTGTTCTATGTTCTCACATTCCATACGAACAACTACATCCTAGTGACAAGACTCCACATGCCTCTGGAGAAAACAAGCACAAGATTCAGAACTCAAGAAGGAGCAGCCAGAAGCATCCTTAAGTCTCTCTCAATGTGTTGCTGCTCTTGGGAACTACAGCAGCTTCTGACAGAGCTCATCCAAATGCCAGATCAAGACTCACAACAGATAGCTTGCTGGAGATTTCATGGGAAGCCTGTGGCACAAGCCAAATGAAATCAGGAATGTAAAGAATATTTTGAAAACAAAGTCTATTTTCCCTCATCTAGTAGCCTGTGATTATGATTCTGCCTTAGACTACAAGATATCTGAGCATGTGTGAAGAGTCAGCAGAGAAAGGGATGAGATTTTTGACCACGTGACTGGCATACAGCCAGCTCTATGACATGGACTACCATGACACAGTGGCAGAATATGAGGTCACAGCATATGATCCTCCTCTGTCCCTGGACAAATTGCGAAACCAGGAGAGCTTTGGCAGAGTTGGGGTTTCATGCACTGTCATAAATATAGGTTTATCTAAAGGAAACATTCTGGCTCCATGCTGTCACAGTTAGGTATCCAGGCTAGCTGGCATCTTCTTCCTGACCCCAAAATCAGATTAACAGTATCTTAAAATTTTAAAAAAATGTTTGCTAGAACATGGAATTGTCCATTTCCAATGTTATATTGTTGAGAAATGTGAGGTTATCACCCTAAATCTTTGTTCCAGGCCACTAACTCTTTCTTACCAGTTCAGAGAAGTTACAGAAAGGGTGTATTGATTCAAATACCAACTATTCCATGCAGGTTAAACAAAACAAAATAAGCATGTTTAAGACCAAAGGAACATTCTTCCTTACAGAAACTAGTAGTTCTTGGCTGGCAAAGAACAAACTTGCATTTTCTTAGTCTTTCTCAAAATAGGGAGAGGGGAAAGAGGTGATGGAAGACAGAGAGAGGGTTAATCAAGATAATACTTGCTGATGTTTATCTTCTGAAACAAAGGGGAATAATAATCCAAGAAGATATATTACATGACAAAGATTGGAAGCAACTTGCTACATCGCAGAATTATTGGAGCCACATCCCAGCCGTAAGAGCCACAGATCCAAACACAGAGATTATTTCAAATGAGGTTAATAGCGTTTCGCAGTTAGGGAAATAGGGGAAGCAAAGAAGGAAGTAAAAAATAAAAACATTGTTTGTTTTTAAGATACTATATTTTGACAAGTCTGAGGAAAGGCTGTCAAAAGAGGAAAGTTGTATATCCTGACAATAATGGACTCTATGAATAACTTACACACAAGATGATTCTGATCATGTTTGTTTTTATATGAGGCAAAACCTCATTTGCTACTCATACTGCCCTAGTTTGAAGCTGCTTCTATAAAAACAAATATGACACAATGAAAAACTGCTAAGATTCACCGAACTACGGAATGTCCTTCCTGCTCACCCTGGCTCACTTTTCACTTCGAAACGTAAAAGGAATGTCACGCATTTGTAAACTATGTCTGGGAGCGAAGCCTCAAGTATCATGAATAAAAACACTTAAGTTCTTCACTATACCAATAAAAATGCTACGTGACTTCTATTCAAGCACAAGCTTAGATGTTTCTAAATACAGATGGTATCCATCACATGAAGGAAGAACATTAATTACTGCATTTGACATCTTTCTTGGGAGCTGCACTCCTCCTCACTGAGCAGAACAAAGTCTCTGGCACACTAGAAGTTGCCAAGACTTTCTGGTTCTCTGTCCTCAGTGCAATGTATATTCTCCACAGAAAGAGGAAAACAAGAAAGTGAAAAATTTGTAAAGCAATCCTCTGTTCTGTATGCTAAGCCAAGTGATTTCTCAGCTCCGTTTCTAATTCCTAATCTTACTGCAATCAGTGTTTCCAGGCAATTATATACTGAAATACATATTGACAGCTCAGTTTTTCACTTGTGTACAATAAATATTTGTAAAAAACCTGCTACTTGCAGGTTTGCCATTTGCAGCTTCTATTCAAAAGAGCAAGGTGTAAACAGTGTGCAAAAAAGGCACCTGACTGGGTCTGACTGAGCTGTTGCTCTGCTCTGCTTCTATTTTCTGGCTCGAACCTGGCTGTAAGGGAACAAGGTAAGTCTATATGAACCTGCTCATTTATCCTGGAAACAAACCTCGAGCTATATGCTGGGAGATCAAGAGTCTGCAATTGCTGCGGTGTGGGCACTTCCTTCTAGCCACAGGATATCACTTCACCAAAATAAAGCCTGAAAGAACCATGAATTATCAATTTAGGGCAATGAGTAAAGGACTACCATCTTACATGCCATAGACCACACATACAAGTTTTTTCTACGTGTCCATGTCACAGTAAACTCTGAACTTGTTCCTCTGTATAAAGTTACAGTGTCTAAGACTGGTTTCCCTAGTTATCATTCCAAGTATCTGTTTGCTGTACCATCAGGTATATGATATGGCAAAAGCTGTCAGAGCTTTCCAGCGTAGCCAAGGGGATGAAAACATACCTCTTTTCAAATTAATACATACCAGCTACAAGCGAACAAAGTCAGTATTTTAGCACAATTTTAAACACTCTACAAGAGAAAGGATGCAGTCAGACAAGGTCTAGAATTTTGACAGCTGTAACAATGGCTCCACAGTCACCATTACCAGACTGAGCAACACTCAGGTACTTAAAAGCTGAACATCCACCTTTTTTTTCTTTCTTCTCCTTAGCGTTTAAAAAGCAGATTATTGCCTGGGATTTTTCTGTTTACAACTGCGCATCTGCGTATGTGTATGACAATAGGAATTCTCAGAGCAAGCCAAACTGAGGAAGATGGATTGGTCTGATGTCTGGTCACTCATGGGTGTGTCCACACCAGTCCTGCGGTTCACATCAGTGATGTGCTTCTGTGGCAAATCTCTCCATCTTTCCTGAGCTTTGGTTTGGATTGTGGAGCAGCCTTCTGAGCTCACACAATGGATTCTTTTCATATGAAACTAAACCTGAAGATGTGCTCCAGCTGCTAAAAGGCATTTGGTCCACATGATCAGCTTACAGCCTATTTGGAGGAAAGCCCCACAATGCCTACAGCAGGACCAAATCTCCCACACCAGCTTGTTCTCCAATAAACTATTCCAACCACACCACATTATTTGCTAATACAGACATGTCTGTGTCAAAAACCATGTTCCTCTTCCTTGGAAAGTTTGTCTTCTATATGCACAATCCTACCTGGATCCTTTGATAGCTTCATTTCAGACAGACATATACTGTGGAAGGCCATGGAGGCAGAAAGATAGACAATTTTTCCCAGCTGTACAGCAGCACAGGTGTTCTGAAACAGACTGGGCAAACAATGGCACAAGAAGGAAATCACCAAATGATACTTTTCACAGCACGCAGCAGTGGCAGGCACAGGGATGATCACATTTTGGGGCGCACTAAGGCTCCACAATACTCTTGATGTGAATACATGTAAATGAGTTAATAATGAAGCTCTCAGCCTGCAACCTGCAATGCTGGCACAGGTCTTCTTGGCAGCTGCATATACACTAATTTTTTGACACTGATTACTGGGGATATATCACATATAGCAGACATCACATTTGAATCATTGCTGCTTTGCAAGAGGCAAACCTTGATTTAGTTTAAGTTTTAAATGATAGTTTGTAACACAGCTTCTAATTTAGATTACACCATGGAATCATGATAATCAAAAGAAAATACCAGAAAAAGATAAAACTCAAAGACAAGATGTAAAAACTAGGAGAACTGGAAAGGATGACTGAAGAAACTTAGTAGGAGTTGAGATGAGGCCGAGAGACCTGGAAACCTTCATAAAATAATGATAAAGCAGCTGCCTACTCAAGATCAAAAGTAAAAATTATTTAAGACAATCACACAATAACAAAAAGTAGTATGACAACTGAACCATAGACATGAATTACTCAGATTTCATGCAGCTACCAAGACTGTAGTGCAACTAGCAGCAAGTAATGGAGAGATCAGAAAGCTGTGCAAGAACAGAGAGCATTAGGTGACCAAGATATGTGAGAAGGCACGAACTTATACTGCCACAAGCAGAAAGCTCTTTGCAGGGCATGGCTGTATTAGAGACAGGAACCAGACTGGGCAGCATGATATTACTAGAAAGGACTAGGACAGATTCAATTACAAAAAGCTGACCGTAAAATGAGATGTTCTCACTACACTGATACATGTCGTACCAAGATGTTCCCTGGAAAGCTGGACAACATTCATGCATAATTAATTTTTTAAAATAAGTTTGGGGACAGAATCTTCACAAAAAGGTACGTTCTGTGCCTCATCCAAACTAGAATAGGGTCAAGCAGCTGAGGATTGTAGAACGGGTTATCTGGAGTCAGGCAATCCAGTTGAGGCATGTCCACCCAGGTCGGATGACACATCTATCTAAAAGGGGGCACAAGCAAGGCTGTTATTTCATGGCTCTTGTCCTGAATTTACTGACAGGTGGCTAGAAATAATGTATGACCTATATTATTTTCCCAGTACTCTGGTGGATGCCAGGACAAAACTCTCTTAAAAGAGATTATGCAGCTGCTATAAAATCTTGGAAGGAACTGGCAGATTTGGGTAGGAAAACAGCTTTCTCTTGGAGGTGGGTCGCTGGCAAGTTTAGAGCCATTAGTAAAAGTGGATTTGATTGTGAAATTTTGTGATAGACGTGCAGCCTACAATTCTTTCTGTCCACAAAAATCACCAGCAGCTCACCTGCATACTGCATTTACATTAAAATGACTAAGACTGGGACTTTTGCACAGTGACGAGCTAATAAATGAGCACATACTGGAAACAGCCTTGTCCTATGTTCCTGTACTTCCTGCACAGAATTATCCTTTTCCTTTTTGTTGTTATCAGATGAGGCCCCTGCTGGACAGGTAGCATCACTCAGTCCCAGGGCAAAAACTTTGGAGAGCAGTTAAACACTATCCACCAATAAGAGGGAACTGTCCTTTCTCAGGGAAGCTGTGCACCAGTTATTCTCAAGCCAGACACTGCAGGGTCTGTAAGAGGTGCTGGGTTTCTTTCTTTGTTTTTTCTTTTTTCATACTTGCAAAACGTGCTGGTTTATGCTACAGGTTCAAAAATTATTAGCATTGTGGTTAGAAGCAGTTTGCAGATCATTCATAGAATCACAGCTCTCTATTAAGGTGTAAAAATGGGCTGTGAACAGCTCTATACAGAGGTACAGGCAGAGGTACAGAGCTGTGAATGAAGAATAGCTGACAGCAAATTTTAGAAATCAGAAGCAAAAGAGTTTATACAAACTTGTATCTGGGACAGTGCATACATTGAAGATCATCCCAAAGTGCTCACTGCTTGTTCAACAGAAAAACAATACACACACACAAGAATATGTTTTAAAAATGTACTGACTGGGGGAAGGGCTGGGGGTGGAGGGCGGAGAAGAAAAGAATTTTACCCTTAGAATCTAATCACCAAAATTGTATTTTGAGAGGTGATACAGCTTGAAAGGACTCCTCCCTCAGTCTTGCTCTTGGCAGAAGTTAGCAGAAAACACTATAGAGCATTTTCTGTTCAGAAAGAAAAAATCGAAAATGCACAGCAAATTACTTGTGAAATGACTGCTAAAAACAAGGGAGGATGAAACACAAGCACCAAGCTTTTACAATGATCTTGTAATAGCAGCAAATATCTGGCTACATTTCAGCTCCAACAATTGGAGCTGCAGTCCCACCTCGGCAGAAGTGAAAAATACATGCGAGTAAGTGCCAACTGAGTTTCAGTCTGAAATACTTCAGTATTTCCTACCCTGAAGGACATTTTGAACTGCACTGGTGGTAAAAGTCTTCCTGCATGAACTCCTTAAGGCTCCTTTACAACAACCCATTTACTAGGGAAACAGAGAAGAGTCTGTATTTTAGCAAAACAACCTGTTTTCCAAGTTCTAAAAATAGAAAAGAAAAAAAAAATTAAAAGTGTCTGTCATTTTGAAACCACTCACAAGCATTTCATCCTAAGCAACACAGCCTCCCCCCTTGCTAAAAATAAAACAGTACATTACAGCAACATTTTTTGCTGGCTTCAGCCAAGGATTTGAAAACCTCCCCTCAGCCCAGACAGGCCGTAAGCTATGAGTCAGCACTTCTCAGCATTTCTGGAAATTCCTCAGCAGAGCATCCACCCTGTAGCAGGAAGCTGCTGTTCACTTCAGTCGGTACCAGGAAATGGATGGGTGCTCATGGGCCTCACCTGACCCAGCCACACAGCTCAAGGAAACTTCCCCAAAACTACCAAACGTTCCCCGTCCCACCAGCTTCCTGCGACACCACCAAATACACTGCCAGGGAATGAGCTCAGTAACTCTACCCCAGTACAACTTCGTGCAATGCCAATGAACAGGAAAATATAAAATCATTAAGGAAAAAATCCCATCATGCTGGACAAGGGCAATTCTGTCTGGTACAATTTTAATGGTATGGGCTCTCCCAGCCTGAATCCAGAGGCAGCTCAGCTCCAGCAGTCCTGAACAGGATCTGTCTCTTGCCCTAGGAAGTCTCAATTCATAAAAAGCAGCCATGGCCCACCACATAAAGAGGGGGTTCCCGGTGCTTACTGAGAAAGTGATTCTTTCCCCCTCAAAGGGCTAAAGAAGGCACAGGGTTAGGGCATCGCCACACTTCTGAATTGAAGGGACACACATGGCACAGCCCCGTCTCTCCCTCCAACAGTCTTTGCTTCACACGGAAAATCTTACAACCCATGTACAACAGAGCCTAAGGATGGGAGGAGGATCCATGTCTGTCTGGGGGATACCCCAAATCTGCCCATGCCTGTCTGTACAGGCTATGGTGCTGTCAGGTATCTCAACCCCACCGAGACACAACCCAGAAGTCCCCATGGAAACTCTTGGTGCTTGGTACTCCCAAATGTGCAGCATTGCCAAGGTGGGGACACTGCTCTTGAAATGGAGATATAACATGCACTTGGGTCCATCTAAGGATATAAAGCAGCTATTTCACAAACGCTGCCTGTGGTAAATGCAATTTCTACTTTACTCACTTCAGACTGAGCATCTACTCTTGTTTTGTTTTAAACACAGGCTTTGACAGGGACTTTAAAGAGGGAGAGTTAAGGAAATAGGAAGTACTTTGTGAACAGCAATAATTGCATGTTCTGACCTCTCCAGCTTACATCACATGTGTTATCCAACAACCACAAATCAAGAAGGAAATCGAATTTCAAGACAATAATTTTCAGCACAACATATACGTTAAAACTAACAGAATAAGATAAATGTTGACGTTTCCCTGCTTGTTTCTTGCTTTCATATATGTGGCTATTCTCCCACAAAAATCTTGCTTTTTATTTTTTTTTTAGTGAATATTTGTATAAAGGAAGCTGCCTAAAGTTGGGTACAAAAAAAAATGTTTTTCTCAACTGTTTTTAAATACAGAGCAATGAGATTAAAGCGAGGCAGACAGCCAAATACCTCAGCCATCACAGTCATTAATAAACGCGTTTAACATTCGTGCAGCTTTCGAATGCAGAACATCTGGTTCCAATTCCCAATCTGGCTTTTAATAAAAGTGCCTCCCCCACAATACTTTTATTATAAAGTGTTCTTTTCCTCCGCGCACTCTCACCCCCCATACCCCCCCTCTTTTTTTTTTTTCTTTTTGGAAGCGGCTGTTCCTTCCTTCTTGCTGGAAGCCACCTGACCACTGCCAGGAAGAGGAATGCAAAACATTCCCAGGAGCAGCTCCTGACGTCAGGGCTGCAGCATTCCTCCTCCTCCCGCCTGGAAAGTCCAGGGCTGGTCCCACTGCCAGCCCCTGCCCCACTCCCGGGGTTTTCTTGCTCTCCCCACAAACACTGAGCCAGAATAAACCTGGGATGGGTGATGGTGGGGCTCATATTGCTCCAGAGCTGCTCAGTACCCATGGTATCCCTATACCCCTTCTCCTTGCCCTAAAACAGAAGTCTGCTTTGGATAAACTTCAGGTCCTCCGTAGGCTTAAATCAGCTTAGGCGCTGACTTTGGCGATTCTTTCCCTTTACTTCTCATTTCTTCACTCGAAGGCAGGCGGCAGAAGGGTGCCAAGGAAAACAGGGACATGCTGCTGCAGGGTGGGTTGTTTTTTCACTCCTAAGACATTCACAAGAGACATGACATGATACCCAGGCAGGCGGCCTGCATCCAACACAGATCTCAGTTTCCTTCTCTTTTCATACAGTATCTACCCTCTAACACATCCCAGAGCGGGATTTCAACTCTTTGCCTCTAATTTCATTTATGAGAACACATTATTTTATTCTACTCTTGAACTAACTGGTAGCTAAAACTACACAAAAGAGATTTTTGGTTGAGTTGTAGTCCTTGAGTTGAGTTTACTCCTTTCCATATTGTTTAGTCCACTTAATCTGATATTTATGGGACATATATTTTAAAAATTCTACAACATGTTTTTCCTGGGAAAAGAAAAACTCCACATATTTTAGTCAACCACTGTATCAAAGACAGTGTAAAAAAAAATCCCTGTAGTTGCTACCAGATCCATGACAAAACTGAGAGTTTCCTAATTCTACCATGCCAAGGGAGCACAAAGGTGGGCTAGGGAATATGGGCAAAAATAAAAGTACAGAAATACCTTCATTTCTAGAGGATGCAAAGAAAGAGCTCTTCAATAGACACCTTTCCATTTCATGCCTCTAATTGTGTAACAAGAAGTTTAAAATACATCATTTCACCACTCCAAAACCAACAAAACCCTAATGTGTAAATGTTAGTTTAATCATAATTTTCCAGGGAATACAAAGGAAGCCAAAACTCATCCTGAATAGCTGAAGTGTATGACTGGTGGTAGTAAAGTGTTCCCATATATTACTTTTCTCCCAAATAGTTACATAATAAATACAAGTTTCTCAATGTTGACTGACCACAATGAAAAAATAAAGATCTGGAAACACTAAGTAAGACAGTTGCATTACTTTCAATATTAATTGCAATTAATTAGCTGTTAGGGTTATACTGTCTGTGCAGCTGTAATTCTACACATGAAGATCCAGATGAGTCCAAAACTTGCAGGCCACCTCTCAATGCCAGTTCCTCAGCTTCTCGCTCCATTTGTGGCAATTTAAGAAATAAAAACATGGTTGGGTTTTCTTCTAGTGTAAGGACTTGTTACCAAAAGGTCAGAAAAGTGTCTGCCCTCTGACCAACCTCATGCCACCTACAACTATTTTAAGGAAACCTGCTCTCTGATGAACCACAGGCTAAGTAAACACACTGCTTTCCTGGTAAGAACATCCTCCAAGTGTTCTTGCCTTTGTTATAACAGCTAGCCACATCTGACAAGCTAGAAAACCCAAAACCACCTTTTCTGCTCTCTTCTCCAGAGGTCACTAGTATTCCAGTAGTGTATCATATAAACAAATTGGTATTGTCGAGAAAGTGACAACAAAACTCATTAATTTTATTTCATAAAACTTGATGGGGACCTGGAAAAACATTAGTCAGTCTCCTGCAGCCACTGCAGTCAGTGGCTACCGAAAAAAACAGCTGATCTGTACTTTTGTATATACAGCTACAAATGTAACTGAAGTTCATTGATGTCAAAAGCCAGCCATTAGTATACGTGACTATTAAAAATAATACCTTTTTTTCCTATTTTGCAACATAGTGAGAAAAAAGTAGAAAAGATTTCTATCACCAAAAAACGTAAGTAAGAAAAATGTAACAAAAATATTATATCACCTAAATAAAATAAAAGTAGTGGCTCAGCAGAATTGGTCAATTTCCTAAGCGAAAGCAAAGAAAGTGTCCTTAGTACCTTCTGAAATTAAGCACAAGCTAAGGTGGCCTGTAGCCATTGAAGAATACTATACACTTTATAGTTCTTGACATTTTTCTCCATTTTCTACTTTTTATTTTGTACTACATGCAGAGATAGATATACACAGGGTTTTTTCAGCTACATATTAGAGATTTAAAAATTCTCTGGTTTTTATTCAGAATTTTTTTATTAATTTCATCTTATGAAAATGCAAACCATGCAAACATGCAAATCAATACTAGGTCACTTCTGAAAAGTAGACTTTAGAATTTCTGAAAGACGAACATTTAAAAATGATTGACTATTTAATCCCTAGTGTTGAAGTTTGGATGGGGATTAGAGCAGGCACAGCATACAGAAGTGATGAGAACTGGGGTGTGTTCTCACCTTCCCTGAAGATTAAATTCATTCTCCTCTCTCGTGTTTTAGCTGCTTATTCATTCTATTATTCTTTTAGCACCAGAAATAACATTGGGATGACAAAAGCATAAATGAAGTCACAGTGAGAACTTCCTTCTATGCATGGCACACACAATTAAGCTCCAGGTGTGTTTTCAGGAGGCTGCCTCAAAAACCTACCACAAGCCTTGTCCTGAGCATGCATTGCCATTCAGTCATGGCCAAAATTCTCCTCGCAAAATCTAGCAAGTGCTTTGATGTCCACAAATGAAATGGACACTAGATTGGAAATTCAATCTCATAAGATTACAAATACTTTAAAGATTCTTTTTCACCAAAAACCTTACATAAAGTGACAGATATTTCCTGTGGCAGGACCACAGCAGTTCACTTGAGTTCTAGAAGCAGAAGCCACTTTATTTTCTTTAACTTAAAGGGATTAATTCATGAGCAACAAGTTTTAGAAAACAATGGGTGCAGAGGAAAAGAGATCAGAAAATTGAGTAATAATTGATCACTAAAAAAATACATCAAATCTCTTTTCCTGGTTACTTTTCCTCATCCTTCTTGCTTAGACTGCCATTCGAGAGGATAACTTTTTCTCCGAGTCTAAAATTTCAATTGATATCGGTATGCCCTGTGACACCTGAAACACTGTTAAATGCAAAGCATCAGAAGCAGGGGGGAAAAAACCACTTTAATTTCACAGGTTCACTTTTACATCTGGCAAGTGAAACAGCCCAGACACCAGGTCTGATGCGCAGCCCTGCCTGCAGAGGGCTAAGCCAAGAGCCTGCTGAGAACCAAACTCCCCCTGAAGTTTAGGAATGCCAAACTAGGAGAAGGTGTGGGTTTCTTCACAACTCCTCACCTTTGCACACAACCTACACAAACTCTGTTTTGAAGCCTGCCCATATAGTTTTGAGGTACACTCCCTCCTCTTCTCCCTGGTTTTTCTTCTCACGCACCTCAGTTTGCTGCTGCTGGCTGGGCCTGGTAGTGAAGTGCTGAACAACAGGAGTGGATCCAACTCTGTTGCTGACTCAGATATGAGAGCCCGTGCTCATCAGATTTTGCTGCTGCATTCCAGATTTTGGTACCCAAAAAAATTCAGATGCTTATCTAAACTAAACTTCCTGAGGGTGAACTATCCCTAGCACTAAGACACTTTGAAGGTTGATATGCACTTGAGCAGGAGACAGCATGCCAACCTGCCCTTAAAGCAGTGCCTACCTACAGAACTTCAGCTCTGTCTGCCTGGGTAAATTACCCAATTAATTGCCTTGGCATTCATATTTACATTCAAAAAAAGCACAGGCAGAGATGACGTCAAATTACTAAACTGTTCCATTAAAACCTTTGTTTTAGGCAAATGGACTTCAGAAAACTTCTTTTATCATGTAAAATGGAATAATCCGTACATAACTTTGTACAGTCATTTTGATGTTAAGTTTATTAATATAATTATGTTGTTACTAAGCTGTTTACTGTTTTAGGCCTCTAATAGCAATGAGGGCTTGCTAACAATACTCTGAGATCACAGGGAAGTATCTTCTTTCCCTTTGGTTTGAAAAAACAAAATTCTAAATGTGTTTATTTCCATGTTTTATATTGTGTGTAGCATCTACTTCCTTTAATGTGAAAATTTTATGATCACAAAGCTTTTTTCTCATTCAAGTTATTATCACAACAGTGTGAAACTGCATTACTATTTAAAGAAAGTCCCAAGGTGAAATATTTCACTTTATTCTTAAAGCAGTAAGACTGTTACTACAATCACTACAAAAGGAAATCATTACAAAAATGATGGTGGTAACAACCCACCGTATCTTAAATTCTCGTCTTTGGAGTGAGAGATTAATTTTTCCAGTTTCAATTTGAAAAGGAAAATTCTCCCACACAGCATAGCAAAACAGAAGAGCTTTCACTGGCTTGTCATTTGATTTGAAGAGACAGAAGACAGCAGACTCTGCCAGACTAACGCTCAAAATCCCAACTAGTTTCTGGAAGCCTTCCTTTACTTCTTTTTTTACAACTAAGGAGTCATTATCCATGGTTCTCTTGGACAGCTACTGGGCCCGCTGCTTTACAATAAAGTGAAGAGCAGTGGTAGGCAAAGTATCCATACAGAAACAGCAAACAATCTGTGTTTTAACAGAGACCAATGCAATTCTAGAAACCTTCAGTGTCTATTTAATGCAGGGTGTAGGATTCCCAATACACCAGTCAGGAAGGGGATACACATACACACACAACTTCACAGTCTCGGAAGTTGCACAGTATTAGTTACCTTAGCTCTGCCTTCCTATTGTACGAAAACCAAGTAACTAGACAAGAAGTCCAACAAAAATTGTCATCTGTGTTGCAAATAAAGTCCAGTAGGAAGGTGAGGGATTACAAGCTAATGTCATCCTATTTGCTCTCTGCTTACCGTAAAGTACATCAAGAATACTTAAATTTTTTTTGCCATTTGACCTCCTAAATGGTTTAAATCTATTACATCTTGTCAGAGAGGCTTGGTAATGAACAGAGAACAAGAGGTGAACCCAGTAAGTAAATATGTTGAAAGGTTCCATGATAATTTAAAATCAATGATCTATTTACCAGCACAGAATCAAGACAATCAAGAGGAAAGGAACAGGGATAGCATAAACCAGGAACTTTCTTGTACTTTCCCTCAAGGGTCAAGAATCAGCATTAGACAGAAAAAAAAAGTTAAAAATCAGAAGACACAAAAGTCTTTGAGAGGATCATTTGAAGAAGTTAAAAAGATTCACTGAGTTAGCTGAAATATGAAAAGGTAAGAAAGGAAAAGGAAAGGAAAAGAATTGAAGAAAAAACAAAAAACAAAAAAGAAAGGAAAAGGAAAGGAAAGGAAAGGAAAGGGGAGAGGAGAGGAGAGGAGAGGAGAGGAGATGCCCACCAAACCCTGGAACATGTCTGTTAGGCTGTCAACAGGTTAAAAGCCTGCCATAGCCAGGAGGTAGCTCCTAACATGACTGTGGCATGCAGGGAAGTTCTCGGTTTCTCCCCTGGCAAGCTCAATTCAAAGCAAAGTTTGTAAACATCCCCGGGGAGTGGGCAGAAAACGACACTGGGTTTCAGAAACATTTACAAGTGTTTTGCAGAAATGAAACTTCACTTAAAGAGCTCAGTTTCGCTCTCCCGGGTGGAGATTGGCTGTCGGTCTGCAAGTTCAGAGGCAGCCAGCACGGAGAAGGCTTGCAGAGAACAAAGCTGTGTGAGCAGCGCGGTGCCCGCCTCATGCGCATCCCCACATCCAGCACTGAGAGCGCACCGGGTTATTACAAGCTGTGCAGAAGTGATGGCGCACAAACCCCAACAAATCCCCCTGCTGCAGGCTCCTATTTCACGGACGTGGAGCCTTGACGCCAGAGAAAGCTGTGGACAAATAACGCTGTCTCGGCGAGATCAGTTTTTCCTGGACTCCTGCTGACAACATTGCCACCTTCCGCAGCCGCCGGGAAGGGCACGGACCTGCGGCCGGGGGTCTCGGCCAGCCTCCCACCGCCCTGGGAATTGCCGTGGAGATGCAGTTATGGAAGGTGCTTTCCCACCACTGCCCTACGTAACCACGCCGGTAACGCAGATTAATTTATTTTCTAAACCTGTGACTGAACTGGTACAGAGCCCAGCAATGTCCCAAGAACTGGTGTGGTACAACCCAGCGCACACAGACGGGAAATGCGACCAAGGGAACAAATTCTGCACCACATGGACACCATGGCATTGAATGCATCGCCAGCGTGGCTGCTCATGTCACTTCCAAAACAGCCGAGGAAGCTGAGGGAAATCAAAGCAGAAGTTAAGGGGAGGCAAGTCTCACTCTCTCCACGCCTGGACCTGAAGGCTTCTCATTCCAGATTCCAACCCTCATGCACTGGATTGCCGTCGTACCCAGTTTCAGTGAAAGGGGCAACAAAACACATGTACTACCCTGGCTTCTACATATTCATAATGTAGACATATATACACATTTTATATAAGCTTTAACATCTGATGAGATTATGCGTTAGGCTGGATTTTGTCTTGCTAGCTTGCAGGGAGTATTTTCCTCCAAATCATCCACAGTCCATGTATAGCTAATAAAGCAATAGCATTACGATAGCAGTGAAACTACAACTGGTAATAAATCCAGTAAGTTAACCAACACATTTAGTCCACATTCTGGATGGAAAATTGCTTTATTTAGGCATAGCCAAAATACATCAATGGAGCTGATAATGCGGGACAGGAAAGTACTTTCCAAGAAAAGCTTCAAAAAAACCAACACTCCAACCAAGTAGTA
This sequence comes from Dasyornis broadbenti, assembly GCA_013397935.1. Lineage (NCBI taxonomy): Eukaryota > Metazoa > Chordata > Aves > Passeriformes > Dasyornithidae > Dasyornis > Dasyornis broadbenti. The sequence continues at coordinate 95,724 of VZRN01003139.1, read as the reverse complement.
CCTATATTAATTAAGAAAATGGGTATTTAGAGTTTAATCTAAATACGTAGAGAAGGGCTTTACATGCAAGATGATTACATGTATTTCCAAATCTCAGACCTCCTCTAGGAAGGTAGTCTTCAATAAGTAGGGGTTTGCCAAAGAACAAGATTCGTGATCAAAGCTAAAGGATGTCAACCAATTAACAACTAGAACACACAAAACCCCAATACTTTTACATGTGAAAATAAATAGAGATAAAAGTTGCTTGCTCCCTCCCCACTCCCCCTGCCCCTCCGTCCCCCCTGCCCCCGCCAAAAAGGTGTCATTTATATTTAGGTTGTGAAAATAACTTCTCCCCCTTGTTTTCAATAGGATTCCATTTCTTCCTAAGTAATCATCAGTCCTCAAAAATCAAGAAATTGCAGTAGCATCTGAAGTGACCTACCACCAAAAGCAATTCTCAAGACTTGGGCGGACTGTTCTAGAAGCTGATCATGTGGTATGTTGATGTTTGTTTTTACAATGGGTTTGCTTTTGAGTATAGCTAGAAAGCAAGTCCCTGATAAACAGCAAGATTCAAAAGCAAACTCCTAGAGTCAACTATCTCCCAGCAAAATTAGACAATCACCTCATGCAGAACTTCTCAAACTGTAAAGCACAGGAGGCTGCAAAAAGACAAAGAAAATACCGGGCAACTTATTTGGTTTTGTCTGAGAGATGGAAGGTAAGAAATATCTGGGAATAGAATAAAGAACTATCCTATATTGTATAAAATGTCTTCAAATAATTTGAAGAATGATTATGATATATAGATATTGTAAATCTGAGATCCCTTAAGGCTACAAACCCTGTAAGTTTCAGTGACAGCCCATATCAATAAAATTTATCTCTTCCTCAATCTGTACATTCACAATGCAAAAAACAGTACCAGCCCTATTAAATTAATATTTATGATAAGCTTGGGGAACCAGAAGACAAGCAGTATTTGGTAAGGCACAAATGCAATGTACAAATCTCACACAGTTGCATTGCTCACATTTCTCAAAAATGAACCTCAGCTTGGAGGAGTAATTTGTTTTTGGGAAACACGAAAGACAGACATGCTGTGCCATGCTGGGAAGACAAATGAAAACACAAATAAAATCAATGTAATTTATGGTTTTATACTGAATCTTAAGTGTACTCAAGTTCAATACTCTCAGTGTATGCATGCAGCACTGTAGATATTCTGCCAGGGTTTTTTTGGAGCAGTTATGATCCTCAGTGTCTGTCCCAGCAATACCTCAGAGTATTTCTGTACAGCCTCGATTCAAGTTACAAGGTATTGGCTGGAGATGCTGACAGACTTGGGTTTGCACTAACAGATGTGCTGTGAACAGCAGCAGTGTCAAGGTGGACACACAGTTCTCTTGTCAGCCAAGGACCTCAGACTGACTGGACAATGAGTCCCAGGAAGACCATACAAACCCCCATCATCGTAATCTGCTCAACAACAAACGTGCACTGCTTATTGAAAAAAAAAACCAAAAAAATCCCAAGACTTAGAAAAGGGGAAGATAACCATCAAAACAAAAAATATCCACAGAAATGTTCACTAGGCTTCTTTATTTTTAACTCTTTCTTCAACTCTTTTACTAGGAAGAGAGAAAACAAATGACACTTCAGAAAGTACAAAGAGGTTAAAGAAAGAAAAAAACAACCAAAACAAACAAAAAAACCCCATATGCACAATGAACCCCCATCCCACATACTACCAAGTATGATTTTGGTTTTTTTGAAGCCACATCAGTGATTAAGTTTTCCAAACACAAATCCCTCAAAGGTAAAATTAGTGGTTGTATACTACTTCCAATGCTCTGAATATTGTTCTGATACTTCTGATTGGAGAAATTTGGTGTTCCAGAAGGCTGTACTGGGGCAGTAACTAGGGGAGTACTTTTCTAAGACATCTCAGGACGCTGTCAAAGGAGCCTACCAGTCAGGGAGAAGTAATACATGGCAATCTGCACATGGAATGTCGACTCAGAAGACTGGCAGGAAGAGAAGCTTCATCAAATAGACAAAAGGCTACACTGAATGTTTCACAGCTGAACTGTTTCATATACCCAAGTACATTCTTCTGCCAAAAACACATAAAACCACGGGTATTTTTTCCATGAGCTTTTACTGACAGAGAAGTAATCTGCCTGGTAGAAGTAACAGCAAAATTTGTTCTCCCCCTTGCCCTCCCATGCTCCCGCCCCCCAGGATAGCTGAGATGTTTTAAATACTACATTTTGGGTAGCAACATTCTGAATTTTTCAAATATTTGAAAGCAACATTCCCCTTTTGAAATACTTGGGGCTTTAATTATTATTTCTGCTAGGAGTACAGCAATTAACTGTTGCTTACCTACACTTAAATATGACATTCAGGAGGAGGAATCTGACAAAGCATACCTTGATATTGTAGGGAATGACCACACAGGATAATTTCGCAGACTCATACTTCACCCATCTCTTTGCCCACACAAAATTGCCCAAAGACACAAGCATCCTTAGCATGAAAGCCCACTGTGGTAGAAAATATCCAGCATATTCAAGCCCCAATCTAACTGCATACAGAACTGCATGGAAAAATCTTACTCTAAATACACACCTACCATTACAGTAGCAAATGACACCTGATAAATAAGGAGAATGGCACTTGTCTTGAAAATTGCCTCTCCACAGTGAACTACGGAAATACATTTATTTCATTAAATGAAAGTGCTAAACAGCAATCCAACAGGCAGAAACCATAATTTTTCAAAATGGAAAAAAAAAATTAGCTGATTACTGATAATCTTAAACATTTAAACAAACCAGTTCACACAGTCAAAATTTGCTCTTTAGTGGTTAAACTACCAAAGGAATTTTGGCACATAGTCTTTTTACAAATTAAGTATTGTTTTACACGTCCCAAATCTGTTAGTCATAAACATTAGCAGAGGAATACAAATCACAACTTTTTAATAACCCTGCAGTAATTCTGAACTTGTTCATCTGAACTTATTTAGCTTGTTTTTCCTTCATGACTGGATAAAGCAGACTGCAGTGCCAGGTCTTGGCTCCATCAGTTGCTCATTAAACAAGATCTGGAATTTAGCATTGGATTGAATACACATGGGAACTCATGTGAAGCTGCTCGTATATCATTGATAGCTCCGTTGCTAACACAGAGTTTATCCAAGACCGTACATTTTTCGTTGACTTGAACAAAGCTGTTCACCATCCTCTGTTTTTGACGTCAGTGGACAGCTACCCACTAACAGTATCTGTCACTACAAAATGCTTGGAATTTCCTCACTTATAAAAGCTGGAAAGTTTCAAGTACAGACCTTTCATTAAAAAACAAAACAAAACATTATTAGATTTTTTCAGGATAAGAATATTTTGTGAATATTAGGAGAAGACATTTTCATTCTCACTGAATATTTTTCCCAGTAATTTAAGATTTCAGACATAAACTACATCACTAACTGTAAGGAATGGATGTTCAAAAACTATTTTCCTATTCTGTTGCTAAAAGCTATGGACTCAAATGTATGCCAATTCCTTAATGTGTAAGCACCACAGTGAGGTGATTCAGATTTTTCCCATTAACTGGACACTACAGTTGTTCCAGTAGGATTTAAGTTGGATGATATCTATTATATTGGAAAAATGTAGAAGAACACACCCCAAGCATAAACCAGGCTATTCACATCCTCTGCCTCTTTTCTACAACCCCTTTATTCTTACAAGCCCGTACTGGAAAAAGTCATCCTGGTGGAGATTGCTTCCAGAGCACAGAATGACCTCCTGAGAACAACACGCAGTGCTCCTCTTGGGTGAGCTCTGTGCAGGCTGTCAGGGTGTGAGGCAGAAGCACAACGACTGCCTGGATGTGCCCGGTTCAGACCCACATCTGGTCAGGGAGACACGTTCTACCCCGATGGAGGCTTCTGTGCTGGCAACAACGCATTGCAACCTTGATCTAAAAACCAAGCTGCTGCTTCGCAAACACACCGCTCGCTTCTGACCCCTCTGATTTGGCCGAAAGCAAACAAATGTATCAACAAACCCCCGCACCTCATTGGTACAATACAGTGGAAATTCCCCTTTTTCAGCGTGTCAAGATACCATCAGCTATTAGTCCAGAGACAGGCAGTCGGGTTTAAAAATCCAGTTTTAATCTTCTACAGCACTCTGTATCTACTATCTTGAGGCTCCCATCTTCCTGTGTTTCCATTCTTTTCTCCATGGAAACCCCCTTTTATAGAGAGCAGGCTTTTCATCTTTGTTTTTCAGGGTATTCGTATTTTATATATGGCATTTGTATACTGCATCTATCCATTCCATAGTTATAAAAATAAGCATGTCTGTTTCACTGTAAAAGCATGATCATGTTACTGTGTTTATTAGACATAACCCACGTCTGAAATACCGGGTATCTGTTGCTTCAGGTGGTTGTGGCAAATCACAAAGATGACATAAATGACTTAATTCTCCTCTAGGAATCAAAGCTGTGCTTTTGATCAGATTCTGGTTTTTCCAATTATGCCATCCACCTATGAACGAACATCACTACTCATTGATTACATTACTAAGAAATTGTGTTATTTTGATGTTCTACATGCAAAGTGAACAAACACAAATAATACTAATTGCTTAATCTCCTCACTTCTAGATCTATAAAATAGCATATACTTGAGCAGCTCTACAGATACAATTTTCTCCCTTTCCATGAGGGGATGGACAAAAGACAATTTATTTTTGAAAAGAAAAAAAATGAGAAAAATCCTAAGTGTCCCTGTGTCAAGAAAAGACAAAGCAACAGAAGCATTGAAGAAATTATTTTAAAAGCTTGCTAGGGACAACTTTCAGTTCAAAGAAAGTATATGTATTTCTGTTCTCAAAAGACAAATCATCTATTTTGAAGTAATTGCACTAGGAAAGGTATATCCTAGCAAAACAAAAATACATTCTTGCAAAAAACCTGCTGCTGCTTCAGCTTCTTCTGAAAAGAACTTCAATTTTCACAACTGCATGATCTCTGAGAAGCAAGGTGATATGATTCCAAGCAGATTATATGATCTAATCTCTGGCTCCAAGGCCATTCCCATATGTACTTTAGAAATAGTGCCCACACTGGCTTTACAGCTCTGAAGTCTTGTAGAATTTTATCTTCATCCCACTTATCAGGGTTCTCCCGCTCTGCTATTGTTACATTCTTTCTTTGAAGATGTTAAGGCAGAGCCAACATCTTTCGGATGAGAGGGATCTGACTGGTGATCTCCCCCCCCCAACCTCTTCCATCTGTTTGAATATTAATATGTGTATATATATTTATAAGGGCCCAGATTTCATGAGAGGAAGACAGTGAGCATTGATCAGTACAACAAAACTGATCTATCAAACATTCAAAAAAGCTTCCTCTCTGTGGAGTAACCAGAAAAACTGGATGTATGTAAAAGGTGTTCTGTACATGTCTTTCTTTAGTTTGTATTTGTATTTGACCCTTATGAAATGAGAAAAATTTAAAGCATATAGAATGCTCTCTTTACAGAGTAGTAAGGAGATCGTTTCTGCATTTCATTAACATGTGAAGCCTGGATCCTGCTTTCACATGATCTTTCTTGTGATAGGGAGATATTCTGTAAATGCTCCCAAGTGCTTGGCTTGCCTGGTTAGAGCAACAGTGATAAAAAGTCTCTATTTTCATCAAATTGAAGCCAAGCACTCTTTAACACGAGCCATGCTAGCTCAAAACACCTATTTCATGTTAGCTCCCTGTGTTGCTCCTGTAATTTTTTACCCAGATGATGTAAGGCAGTGTCTTAGGTAAGACAATGCAAAAATCACAGTAACATACCCATTTATCATAAATGCTGTTGTTGAGTCAACAAAACAGCCTGCAGCATACCCAGGGTAATTCTAAAGTAGAATAATAACCTGAATCCACAAAACCAAATTGCTTCTCGTACATAAATTTCATCAGAGCTTGCCTGCACTTTTCTACAGCAACTTCCAACATTGGCCTACATTAAATGTCTTGAGACACAAGGTTTCATCTCAGTACACCAGCTGATCTGCAGCAATGTTTTGTATGAGTTGTTCTTCTTGGCAGCAAATAATTCAAAGTCTTTTAAACCTCCTTCACTGAGGAGAGACTGAATTTAGCGTTATGCAAACAGAAATGAGAAGTCCACATTAAACACTTTCTCCAGGCACTGGAACACTCAAAGCTGAGTAATTATGACTCCCCGTGGTTTCACAGGTTAAGAGAAACTAAAGAATAACTTTGAAGTTGCTTGTTGATGTCACAGATTTAAGTGTTTTATGTACTTGCCATACCAAGTTCCTAAAATAAACTGTCTCGGAGAAGTTGCATGGGGAATAGCGGCTATCCAGCCAATGATCTTGTTTTCTGCAGTGTTTACAGGCAGTGTAAGAACAGAACAGAGTGGTAATGTCCCCTTCATACTGCCCCTGCCTCCAGTAATTAGTCCCACGTGAACCTCTTGAACTAGAGGCTTCATACCAGATATTCACATTCAATAGGTATGGATCGATCTCTGAGCCTGTCCAAATCAAACGTGATCTGTGGTTTATACTGCTATTGCCAAGAACTCTATTAATATCACATACTTCAGCAGTTTAACGTCACAAATACATGAAAAATATTTCAAAGTTGTTAAACTTACTGGCAAGGAAAAGAATTCTAATCAGCACCATTTCCTTCAGGTCAGTTTATCTTGCATATTAACTAGTAGGCATATCTACGAGCAGAAGACAGGAGTACCTAAAGGAAACTGTCTATCCCCAAGCCTAGCAGTGTCAGCAGTCAAATGAATCCTGAAATCTCTAAACATACCAACTCTTATCACTTTCTGTTAGGTATGGTAAATTATTCCTATAAGTTTTACAATTAAACAAACAGGAAAAAAAAAACAAAACAGGTAAGTTGAAGCCATAAAATCACCACCACTGGAAGAGTAGAAGCCTTTGTTTCCACTCTCTCATGTCTTTGCAGTTAACAGGCAGCCTTTACTTTTTGCTAGAGCTGTATTTCTGCAAAGTGAATAAAGACTTACTAATCAATTTAATTAAACTCAGTAACTAACTTTTTCTTTTCCAGGTGTTAAAAACTCTTAATGATTCAGATTCAGTTCATAAAAAATTATGAGGTGTTCATTTAAAATTTTAATCCAAGAAGTTGCTCAGGTACAGCAAAGACAACCAAAGGCAAGCCTACACAGGCAGGGACAGGCAGGGCTGAATTCTTTTGCCTGTTTTATTCCCAGCTGGCCAGACACAAACCAGCTCCAGCCCGAAACACACAGTCGTTTTCATGTGATGTGTCCAAGTCAATAGGCCTTATTTAGATACAGCACTGCAGTAATGCTTCCATATAGCCACAAGATCAGAGCAGGCTCCTGTCAGATGTCTCAGTGGCCAGGCAGTTGAGCTCTGTCCTCCACCACACAGGCTGGTTTGAAGGCTTTAATCAATTTATGGGGGTTGCTTTCCATAAAGTGAGCAACAATTCTCACATCAAATCCCTTCCTTTCGAGATTGTAAATATGTACCTTAAGACACTAGACCTGAAGAAATTAATATCTAGTTATAAAGAAATCTGGGTTCAGTCCTGCTAATTCTTGCCCTGACAAAGATCCTCTGAAATTCGGTGGAACTGTTCACATGAGCAATGTCCAGTGTCCAATGGTAAGATTCTTATAACCAGCTCCCTGTCAATACTTTATTTTTTAAGTTAAATTGCTTATACTGCAGTGCTGAAGTCTCATGGTATTCTATATGCAAATACCAACAAGTATATCAGCACTTCTCTAAACACTACTTCCTGAAGTATTTAATGCAAGTCTACTGCTAGAGATGTTTTACATACCAAGTTGTGCCCTGAGTTCACAGCACATAAAAATACACTTACAAAAGCAAAGTCTAATTTTACAAAGGCTCTAAAATGATGTGTTCAATTTTTGACATGAATGATCACATCCAGAAGCCAGCAACCTGTGTGTCTGCATCTTACTCCCCTGGTTACCTGCTCAGAGAGAAAAAGCAAATTCAGAACGTAATTCTGGGGTTTTATTTTAAAGGTAACAGGAAATTTTGCTCTCAGGACACTACAGCACCAGAAGCAGACCACTTACAAAACACTCTTATCTCATCCCATTCTGTCTTACCATACAAGCATCTCAAATACAGAACAATGATGCACAGTGTGATAAGTATCCCAGAACCACACAGGTAATTCAAGGATTGCCTCCCCTTGCACCTACTTTTTTTTTTTTCCCTTTTGCTTCTGACTACTGATATTAATAAGATACATAAATATGCTTATTTCACCATGTCAGGGTTAGATTTAGTTAATTTGTTTTTACACTAGTCACACATTTGAATTGACAGACAAGCGCTTTAACAGAAACAGCATTTGTTTTTAACAACGGAAGTACAAATTCAATGCAGAGTAACAAGAACTACATCTCAGCATTCAGAGCTCTCAAGTAAGAGTTCAAGAGAATAGATGCTTGGAACTGTGATAGAGGAAACTTCCACTAAGTGCACAAGTCCAGTTTCCAATTAATGTAAACTGAAAGTGCCAAATTATAATCTAAACCAAAAGCATCCCTCACTCTCTCCCCTCCCTGCCTCCAGTAGTTTAACAGTATCCAGCCCAACTTCTTTGAAGCTGGTTCAGTAAACAAACAGACAACTGACATTAAGATAATTTCATAAAGATAGAAAATAGGACTAGAGATGTGGCATAATGCAGTTTTGCCACAATTAACAGATGTATTTATAAAGTGCCTTGAGATACATATAGGTGAGGAAAGCAACTCTGACAATGCAGATGTATCCCTTGTCCAAACATTACGGTTTCATGAAATAACCTTTTGCCTACATGAAAAGCACATCCTACTGAAATAATAATAAAAAAAAAATTAAAAAGCAAATAAAAGGCAATATTTCTGGGAAGACAGACAGCTAGCTATGAAGCTTTCTGAAGAAATCTCAGTTACAGAAATCTCAGATACATACAGGAATGAGCTTTGTGTCCAGAACATCTTAAAATTTAAACAAATGAGAAGACTACACTAGTACAGTTGCAGATGCCTGTAGTCTGGAAAGGATCGTACCAGTGCAGATTTACATCTTCCCACAGCAGACATGAAACAAACTGGAGCAGTCCAAGACTTACACATGCTAAGCGTTCTACAGTAACAGCTCAGGAAAAGAAAGAAAAAAAAAAGGGAAAAAAGTGAAAAGTTGAATCACACCCCAATTAAAATAGTTTTTCTGCTACAAAAATCTTCATGTAGGTTAAAGTCTACACAGAAGGATATAGCTGCTTAAATGCAAAGCCTCGTGATTTAAAAATGACAGAGGAAACCTGAAGAGAAAAACGGAAATGAGTTTGTAGGAGAGAAACAAGAAGAAAACAGGCAAACAAAACCAAATGCAAAGTATGGAAAAAAGCTTGTGAAGGAAAAGATAAATGAGAACAAGCCAAAAAAAAAAAAAAAAGCAGTGAATTAGAATCATATCAGACTAGGACTTAATATTGAACTGTATTTCCCTTTGCTACTGATCTATTTACATCTAAACTTTCAATAGTTGTATCTGTAGCCATAAAACCCACAAATTAAGTACTTTCCCTTAGTTTTTGAATTGCCTCCAAAAAGAGCTAGAAACATTTTAGACGTAAAAGATTACAAATTGGGGAACTCAAAAAAGATTTGCAGCTATCAATGAAGACAAAAACCAGATACAGACCTTTGCAAAACAGGAAAAATCTTTTGCAAAAGGATATGGTCAAACACTAGAGGCAGCTGGAGGCTAAAACCCAGGTAATGAATGCTGAAACACATAAGAAAAGTGTTTCCTCTTTTATAATTTGGGTGGAGAGCAGTGAAGAGAGGTATAATATTCCCACTTCAAAGTTCCTCTGAATTGTTATGAAGAGTAGACCTTCCAACCTACAGCTACCACCAACCAGCTGCTTTACTAGAAATCTCATCACTTTTTGCTACCCGTTAAGATACAGGTAAATAATCCAGTTCAGAAAATAACCACAAATGTAAAGCAAACATTTTGAAGAATTCCAGAAAGGGCTGCACTGAAGAGGGACTCAGGGAACTGAAGGCTGAATGCTATACAGTTAATACAGACTTTTCCACTGAAATATTATACCCATGCTCACAACAACAGATGAGCATTCCTGAACTACTTTGCTACCAGAAAGTATGCACTTTATTGGCCTTATCATTGATAAGACATTGCTCAGGCCCTTCTAGCGCTCTAAACATGAAAATATTAAGTGAAAACACAACTGAAGCCCTGAGCAACACTAGAGGCATTATGATACACATTTAGTTGTTATCTGAGCTGTCTTTAAGGTATCTGTCAAAGTCTCTCAAGCGGCCACAGACAGATGACCACAAGAATGTCCTGCTCTCCCGTTAACCCCCAAGGTTTTTCCTACAGCAGTGCAGCCAGCACTCTATCAACTCCACTTCGTTCTGCAGTGCTACAGCAATTGTGGACCATTCTTCTTACTCACCATGGGGGATAGATGTGGATGACATCCTGTGGTCTGCTCTTGAGGTGAGCTGCTGTGTCTCTTGTAAAGAGGACTTTGAGTATTGGTTCCTCTGCATTGACGACAGCATCCTTGGGTGAAAGCGTGGCATGAGACTGTTCCAGCTGCTGGCAGATGGCAACTTGTATTGTGCACTCCTCAAATATTTCTAAGATCTTCACAATTAAAACACCAGATTTATCTGGAAAGAAAATTAAAATGAAAAATAAAAATGCGAAGTCTGGATGAGGAGAAAGAAGTTCTGGCACTCTAAAGGTGTGCATCCCTCTGTGCTCTGCGTGTCTGTCTGAGCATGAAAAATCCCTGTATGAGTAGAATACATAGCCTTATCAAAAGACCAATGTTAAGCTTTTGCACTAATTTTTATTTTCTTTATAGATACTATTAGCTGTAAAGAAAAAATCCTACCTGCACTTCTTCCTAATACCAATGAAATCACGAACTCCCTACAAGAAGCCCTCTCCCACCACACCTGTACTTTTAAATCTTGCAACTCATTGACTTTGTTCAGTCTTTTTTATTAGACACTACAAAAAATGCATTTATTTAAAAACAGAATAATCAAACACTGTGTTAAAAGTGAAGTTGTGTTTGCCCTCCTTAACCCTTCTCAAAGCAGTAGCTGTGAGGAACCAAGTCAGAAGAGTACAAAGCATCTAAAAGCGGATGATTCACATTGAGGGATGAATGTGGAGAAAGGAGTAAGATCCACTGCCTAAAAATAATTATTGTAAAATTGGTCATCCATTTTATCGGTAGGCAGTCAGGGTACAGAAGGTTGTCCTGTTTCAAAGCAATATGAACACAGATACAAGCATCACCACAGATCGATTCTAAGCATTTTTGTCTCTGCTGAACAAGAAAAAACTTTGCAGTGAAATGAAATTACTCCTAGATCCCTTTGCAGTCTGCAAACAGTGCAACAGCTACTCAGACAGACCTCGGTCTGAGCTGTAAGATTATGTAAGATTTATTCTCATTCTCACCTAGCCTTATTCAGATCTGCACTCCTGTCACTGAGGCGAGAATAGTTGATACCCTGCTGAATGCTATGAGCATTTAGTGATGCAAGACAGGGTTCCAGAGGACAGGGGCAGCAGAGCCCCAGTTGTATCCTTTTTGATTTACAAGTTGTATTGGGAAAAACATAACATCCCAAGAAAAACAGCTGATATAAATTATTGTCTTCCCACAGCAAAGAAGAAACAGGGGAGGAACTCTGAACGTGATACTGGAACTTAACAGCAGAGCTGTACTAGTTATTTGTTTGTTTATTTTAAGGCTCATTTCACAACTGTAAATGTTTTTCCTTTGGAAAATAAATAAAAATATTTTAGTTTGAGTTTATGAGAAACTTCAAAAAAAAAATTAATCCAACCCTCAAGAAACCCAAACCAAAGAAACTGGGCCCTAAAACCTTTCAAATTTATTCAATAAAGTTGAATTCTACAAAAATAAAATTAAAAAATCTGTCCCTGTCTTTATTAAATTTCATACTGAAACTGAAATAAAGCAATTTGGAAATATAAAACTAAATTGCTCTCAAAACCACTTTCATGTGAACCAATTTTTCATCACATGCAACATGCTTCTGCAAAGCATTCTGCTTCCCTGAACTGGTATTTTCCTGCAGTATAAAGGGTTCCACCAGACAGTCTGACACAAGATGTACATAAGCCATTTCTGTCCAAGCCATTACAGCTTGACCTCCTTCTCCAGATCTATGAAGTAGGAATAGGAGAATGAAGCCTTTCTGCCATGTCCTTTGAAACTGACTGATGAAGAGAGATGGTTGTCACTGCTACTGCTCCTCACTGCTGTCACCTTCTCAGAGAAAGCTGTAACATCACAGTGCCACTCCAGATACTCACTACACTGTGTTAATGTTTGCTTATGTGAAAATTCTGACAAGGGTGAGCACTGACTAGTTTTCTATGCCCGAAGGGAAGGGCTTAGAATATTCACATTTGAATTCTGTTTTGCCTGACTAGCTGCAGTTGTGGTCCTCTGTCAACCCCAAATCATCTGGCACGCATAAACAAATTCTCCTAACCACAAAAATTCTCATCCTTTAAAGTAACTAAGCATTTACCGCTTCCCTCTAGACATACTACACAATTTGCATTTGCATCCATTTTTAAAACCAAGTCACAAAAAAATCAGTTTCAATTCTCAAATGCACCACCAGTTTATTAAAAAAAAGAAAGTATTAAGACAGCTTGTAAGAGATACTGCTCATCACTTCTGAAATATGCATTTCTTACATGCAGAATTTTATGACAATTCCTATGGTCAGCAGCTTATATGTTACTCAGCTGAGACAGCAGGTTGAAGACAATGAATGACAGCGTAGTAACATTTTTCTTTTAAATACCTCTGACTGTAAAACAGTTAAAAATACTAGGTAAATCAAGAACCATATCTACATGAAAGTTTCTAAAAGGCATTGGAGTAAAAAATATCCTACCAAGATACCAGAGTCTCTTGCAAGCCTAAAGTTGGTGGAAACACTGGGAGCTGATACTAAATGAAGCAGAATGCTTCTACACTAAAAGCATCTCAAATTCGACAAGTAGCCAAGTCTCACACTTGGCACACGTGCACATTCTACAGAACCACAATCTATTTGTTTATTTAGATGCACAGAGATAGTTTAGTTTAATTACTCTGAAATTATTATTACTGATGATGATAGCGTTCTCTTGAACAACATGGAAAAGCACTTTGGATTGCTGGCACGTGATGAAACACCAAAGTTCAAAATGTGGCTTCGGTTTTAATACATTTGGCTCCTGTATTGTTATGTCAATCAAAAATAAATCAAACATACATGGCTGCACACTGAAGGACAAATTTGTGGGTGAGGAGATGGGCTGGAACACTGCAAATTCTATGGTTTCCAGAGTTTACTTGTCTGCTCGTCCATGTGAAAAGCTCACTTTAAGGTTGTGCAATGTTCTCCTTAACCCTCGGATAACTTACTTAAGTTCCCACTTGCTTGCTGAAGTTATCATTCACTTATTTTCATTTCCAAAGCAGAATTACAGCCCAGGAAATTCAAACACACAGATGTGCACATTTCAGGCAATACCTAGGCATCATAAACAAGGAAGAATACCTTACAATTGTACGCGTTTAAAAAGGTGCAATCTATAACTGTGCTGCAATTGTGCCCATTCCTACACTGCAAATTTCTTCATTTCCCATTCTGCTGCCCAGAACACTCACGTATTTCTTTCTTCAGGGTTAGTTTCTACCAAAATCAATGAGCTAATCCAGCTCAACTGCAACTCCACTCCAACTGCAAAGCCACTTCCATTTACTTACTTGCAGGTAACCTTTAGTCTTTCACTGAAAGACAAGTACACATGCAAGCTTGCAGAGAGTGAGCACACAGCTGCCTGGATACATTTAGGAATCTTCCATGAAGCAGCAATCAGCAATTTGATGACTGTTTAACAAAGCTCTAGCTCTTACAGAATCACAGAATGTCTGGAGTTTAAAGAGACTCATAAGATCCTCAAGTCCAACTCCCTGCTCCTCGCAGGATCACCTAACACTAAATCATACAACAAACACTCCTTGAAATGATAGGCTTAGTGCTGTGGGGAGCCTGTTCCAGTGATCAACCATGCTTTCAGTGAGGAACCTTCTCCAAATACTCAATCTGGTTCCAGATGCCTCTGCAACAGTGAAACGCTTGAGGGAGATAAAGATGGAAACCCAGATCAGCCTGATCAGTGTGAGACACAAGTACATTTCTCAGCAAAGCCCTGGGTGATCTGAGCTCGGGTGACAGAGGGGGCTGCTGCAGCTCACTGGTCCTGGAACACAGCCTAACAAGGGCAGCTGCCCCTTCCAGCATCTCTCTGTAGCCTTCACAGAGTCAGCTGGAAAGTCAAGAGAAAACACCCACTGACACAGGATCAAGGATCATTTGAAATATCTGGTCCCATGAGTATAAACAGAGGGTTTATTCATCACAGGAGCATGGAGGGTAATTCAATCCCTGATACACAAGGCTTAAGGTGCCACAAAGAAAGGCACCAATAAATCTGGCTTAATATGAATTTTACAGAGGTATTTGAGATGTACAACATGTGGCCTCTAAAGAACACCATCTGAAAGGAGGGGATCAGCCACCAAGGCCTGTAATGCTCCCTCATTTGTCACAGAATTTTCTATAAGAAGAGACATCTTCACAAAGACATGCAGTAACATACTGGCTACTAGGGAATCAAAATATAGGTCATGGAAAGGGCAGTGTACAAGAAAAATCAGGTACCAGTTAGGAGCCAGGTTAGTCACATCACCCTTTGCAGAATATCACTGTGATGAATGCCACCCACTGAAAGGCAACAGACAGAAATCATTGCTAGATGGACCATGAGCAAACAAATTAGCTCCTTCAGAATTCACAAGTGGTCCAGAATGAGTGAAACCCACAGGAGAGACTGACTGGTGGAAGGAATGAGCCATTTAAGCAGCAAAGCATCTTTGGTGAAGCCTTGCTATGATTGGCAAGAACCTCCCTCACCTCCCAGACAAGAAACAAGTAGCTCTGACAAAGATGAAGAAATCCTGATCCAAATTTAGGCAAATGGAACATCAGCTTCTCACTGCTGCTGTTAGCAGAACCTTTGGAATCACAGGGAAAGGTCTTTTTGGTAACAGTAGTAATGGAACAAATCTGGCAATGACCTTGGGCATAATTTCCAGAAAAGCCTGATGCTCCATAATTGTGTGATCAAAACAGGTCTATATTGTATGTGTGGGTTCAGAAAAACAACAAGTAACTTTTTGCTAGGAGAAAAACTTTTATTTAGAACTACTAAGAACACAGACAGTAATTTTGGTTTAGAAAATCCCAGAGTCAAAGATCTGCAGGAAGTAATTGGGAGACTACCCTGGGAAAATGTCATTAAGTATTTGCCCTGTTATAATTTTTTCTAGGCATTTTGGTAGCTCTTGTCACTGCCAGAAACAGGATCCTAAGCTAGAGGCACTTTGGTTTAACCATCTAACAGATCTGCTCTGACATACACAGATAATTATTTAATTCCAGGTGTCCTCTGGGATGTTGGTCTCTCACTCCAATTTGCAACCCAGACACGAAGTAGCTCAATTAAACTACAAAGATAATTCCAGTGCCTGGCAGATGAACAAACAAATTTCACGCTGAATGCATCAGTTTCCTTGGGTACTTATTTTAATTTTGTTTATTACTTTAGTACACAGGCTGATGCTGCCCTTCAATTATATACCATGTCATATACCATGACATCAAATATGTTTTGACGCAGTATGTTGCAGATGTTCTGCATTTACTCTGAATTCCAGGAGGGTTAAAAAGAAACAAAAAGAAAAGAAGAAAAAGTGGGGGAAAAAAGAAAGAAAAATCTCCCCATTCCTTTGGAGATCACAGACCCTGAAGTCTTGAGCCTTTTGAAGACTTCAGCATGACTCTACAGTCTCTGACAGACTGAATGCCCTTAATCTTCAGACCTAACATAGTGGCTTCACAGCAGACACATATATTTAAGCCACATCAACACTGAATGTACATGGTCACAGACGATGCACTGGCCATGTCAAGGGCAGCCTAAGAAGAAAACCAGCCTGCTTTGACTCTCAACAACCAAAAAGCAGTTTGGAGATGAGAAAAGGAAAAAAACATTGAGGAGCACAATTTAAAAAAAACAAATGTTCAGACATTCTGGCTTCAGTGCCTGAAATATAACTCTGAAGTTTGTTTTAATAACTCTGTAACTACCAATAAGGAAGACAAACGAGGAGGAAAATATAGAAATTATGATCTCTTGGGAACCACATATTTTATGTTTCTCTAGTGACACAGTGACAGGAAGCTGAGCACATTGCAGGAGAGGATCCATGGCTCTTGATGTATGGAAATGCATCAAATGTTGATATCAGGAAGACCACATGCAGTGTCACCTCACTCCAGTGAATTTTGCTAAAATGCTACCCCTTAAAGTGTTCCAAAAGAGCACCTATAGCCTTAAATGGGAAGTTCTCATAGGGAACAAACTCTCTTTAGAGTCAGTCAACAGAACTCCAGCAGCAGAGCAATCCCTATGAGACCTAGAGAGTGAAGAAAAATATTTCAGGACAGCAAACTGAATTCTGCATGGTTTGACCATGTTGGCTGGGATAGCCAGTGCACCTCCACGCAGATCAGGTCAGCAGAAGTAACAGTAACACCACCACACCAACAAGAGCAAAACAAAGCCAGGTTTAGTCTATGACAGCAGGTTCTCCTGAATTTTTCAATTTTCCATTCTTCTTGAAAATGTAAAAATCTTGCAATGTTGCGAGAATGCATCTCACCCACAGGACTGAAGGATGTGATGTGCCCATCTGAATGTAACTGACTGTAACAAGCACATGACCCAAGGCAGAAATAAGTTCATAAAGGCCACCAGTACCAATGTAGAAAACAGAGTACTACAACAACACAGACCACATCTTAGAAACACAGAAGAAAACCAGAGCTTAGGAAAATGCCAAGCAGTGAATCGCTCTGCTCCACTGCGCATTCCAGAAATAAGCCCAACAAGCACGAAGAAGAACAGAGGGGAAATTATTAGTGATATTGGAAAGTCTATACTAATAAGCACCATACACACACCTACAAGTATACATGTGAGCTATCATGAAAAGCAAGACTGACAAAGTAAAATTCCTCAGCCTCAAGACTTACCTCACAAGTCACATGGGTAAGAGACCAAGCAAGCATGACAAGAGGTAAAAGGAAGATTATTTCACCACCTTCCTTTCAAATCAATTTTAAAAATTACTCTTATGCAAGTAGAGCTTTCTGAATAAAACCATGACAAACTCCTAAGAAAATGCAAGGGAGAAAGATGAGCTTGCTTGAAACCACATTAATATTTGAAGAACTGTTAACAAATATATGTTTTGTGCAGAAATTATGAGGACAACCTGTATTTGTTCTTAACAGCTAAACAGTCACAATTCTTAATCTTAATGATATCTGAATGATATGAGAAAAGGACAGATGCTTTGAAGAAAAACAAGTTACCATTACTTTTGCTCAAAATGCTATCAAACAAATCATATACATGATCTACAATTTAGAAGAAAATTTGTACTGTACCTAACATATCTAGTTGACATTTCTAAAAAACATGTTCGAGAAATTAAATTATACTTTCTCTTAACCGGGAAATTCTTTAGAAATAGGCACAATGCCAAATACAGGTGTTACACTCAAGTCAAATTTCTACTACTCCTAGCTTAAAAGCTTTTATAAAACAAAATTTCCCACTTAAAGTACAAAGAATTGTGGGCAATTAAGGTTGGAAATAGTACTCACTGCACAAAGAATGAAAGTCACTTTGTGCCTTTGGTTCAGATGAATAGGTCAGACACACATTATGGAATTATAAAGGAAACAAAGAAAATTCCACTTTATGCCTTGTTTAATAATGCAAACTAGCAACAGTCTTCCAAATTTGTCTCACTTAGTTATTTTTTCAAAGGCATTATTTCATCCCAACATCATTTAACTTCTAATTGTCAAATGTGGTTCCAAAAATAGGCACCCTCCTGAGACATCACATACTATCTGAAGTGGAAGAATAGCCAACCACTTTCTGGTTCAAGCCACAAAGTTTTACTTTCATTCTCACACGTAAAAAGTATAAAATGTCAAATTACAGGCATAAATCAAAATAAAAACATTCTTCTGCTTGGCATCCCATTACTGTTCTTCCTACTCCCTCAAGTATAATTTGCAGGTGCAGGCATAGCCAACTCAGCAAGCAGGTAGATACCAAGCAGATCCTTGTCATCCAAAGTCAATGCTGAAAACCGGGTCTAGATTACAAGGTTTTCACAGCCTGTACAAAAACATCTGGTTGCTATTCTGATCTATACATGTTGCTATTTTTCCTGGGCTAGTAACTTCTGAAGCCATTCAAGAAGATTTCTCTCAGAAACACACCAAGTCTCGTAGGCATGATGGCTTCTTGCCACATTTGTACTGATTTTTAAAAGGCTGCTGAATTTGGCTGTGCTTTAAACACTACACATTCTTTATAAGAACATATGTAAGCTACTTAAAGAGAGTATGCATGTCATTATTGTTTCTCATACGAAAACAAAAACAATACAAAGAATTCTTGTTTGAAAAAGACAAGTTTACATTTGATTTTTTCCTTTCTAATGCTGTAACAAGTTCAGACAGTTGGCTAGGAAAAGAAAAATTGGCCACTTGCCATGTTTCCAATTTATAGTATTAACTCTTAAATAATAAAACAAACTATCAAGAATTAAGAAAATAAGCAACAACTAGCAAATCTCAGACTTCCGTGTTTTTAGAAGAATTTTACATAGTGAAGGAAACCCTGTTAAGGGCTACCCACGTTTTCTTCATCATGTACAAGTTCCATGGTATTCAAGCTGCTAAAATCCTTTCTTCTCATCATAACTAGTCACTGAAACTGGAAGAGAGGGAGTGATTGTTTATATCCTCTTCTGTACGCCTTTCAGCCTTCCTAAAATGTAGCCTTACATGTGAAACCCTGTCCTCATCTCCAAGGCTTCAGCCCCCTCCCCTCATGTATATGTTCCACTTGCCTCAGCAAACTGAAAATTTGTTGCCCCTCGAGGGTCATTTTTACCTGAGAGGAAGGAAAGATCAATAGTTTTGCTTTATCATCAGTTCACTACTCAAATTCAGTTGTAACGCAATCATGAATCTTAACCTTGGGCCAACAAATACCAAATCTTGCATCAGATTACAAATACTAAAGAATAAAATGTTAATAAAAATAAAACTAATGTTTCTGCATTTACAGTTAGGAACTGCTTTGATGATAGCTGCAAGACAAAGAAAATCAATAGAAGGTAAGATGTATAGAAAGTAAAATTTCAGAAGTTACAGCAGGAATCTACATGAGTTTGCTTCAAAAATTATTAATGTCCCCTCCTATAGACAGGCAGGTTGTCTGACTGTAACTCAGAAAACCACTATTTTTTCTTCCAGCAGATGTTGACAGGAAAAAGGTTTGGGGTTTTGTTGGGGGTTTGGTTTTTTTTTTCCACTCTCTTTCAGCTGTCCAGACCTCCACTTTGCCCAAACAGGAAACTTCATGGGGAAGTTGAAGAACTGCATACAGAAAAAAGCCTGCAAATGGTCTACAAGCCCTTGCACAGAGTACCCTCAACCCATCAGCTTGGCTGATCAGAGACTTGCTGTTATGTGGCCTGCGCCTCAGGTCCCCTTCTACATCTTGTGAAGAACAGAAAATTGTGGGTTTGTGGCAGAGCCTGACATTTGCCTCTGTTAGAAGTGAACCACAGCAAGCATACAACACCGTGTAGCATGGGCAAATTCTAGTATTCCCTCCCTTTAGGCCACTTCCTGGTATGGTTACCTTGATTTACAGAAGGGGAATTCCCAAACACTTTGCAGAAACCCATATCCTTAGTGAGCGTCTCTCCCAACACAGGGACAGGCTGTTGAACGCGACTCTGGCCCAAAATTGTCAAAATCTGAGAAAGCACAAAGGTTTCTTCTACCCTGCAGAGTGAGTCAGCCAAAGTGAGACCCCGTGCACTGCATAAACACCAGACAGTGCGCGCTGAAAGGAGGTGCTCTCTTCTGGGCAGTGATTCATCCCAGTGACCAAGAGGCAGCCAAACCACAATGGTTACTTACAGAAAGGGGTCAGGGAGTTAACAGACAGGAATTTTCTTAAAAAATAGAGCTGAAAACTAGGGGGTTTTGGATAATATGGACATTGATACAACCTAAAAGTAAGCAACAGCAAAACAAAGGCATAAAATTCTGCAATATGAAATGTCTAATGGGGGTGACAGCTGAAACTTCTGGAAACATTTTTCCTTAAATCTCAGATATAAGGAAGACTTCAAACCAATCTCATTTGAAATTGCTCCCCTTTGCTTTAGCAATGAACTTCTGGTCTGCATGTCTATGGGGTATCCAAAATGACATGACAGCTCTCCCAGCAAGTAAGTTACTTCAATCCTCCACATTAATCTTCAGGCTTCTTTAGTAACTCAACAGAGTTTGCTATTTGAGAAGTTCTTTCTGCTACTTCTGTGCTGAAGTCAGAAACAGTCCTGAACGCAACGTGGTTTAGAAATATTGCTAGGCAAAACAGAGGGGAAACAAAATTCAAGATTTTCACATTAGTGAGACACCCTTAACTTGAACCTAAAGAGATGAAAGCTGAAAGTGGCAGGCATCTGCTGTGCTGACACTTCACATTCCTGACTAGAAGCAAAAAGAAGGTTATCTAGTTACATTACTAAAATTTCAACTGTTCCAACTGATGTTCTCCAAACCAAACACCAATCATACTTTGGTGACATGAAACAGTATGGCTATTCTAAGAATACAACTACCAAAAATAAATTTTGCTCTAGATGAAAAAGTATCCCCAAAATATTATCACAGCCATTGTAATGATTATTTTATAATCATTATACTTTGGAATAAGGATTGAGAATTGGAAATTAAATTTAAGCTGTGAAGTTAAAGTGTATTGCTAAATTTATGACATGTTCAGCATTTTTCAGAAATTTTAGCAAATGCTTAAAGGGTAAATTAATCAGAAGTTTGTCCTAAAGACTTCTTGTACATTTTTTGTTATGATGGAAAAGGCATATCCCAGAAATAGTTCATCTTCTGCAAAAACAAAATAATTTTAAAGACACTCATCAGATTTTTTTTAAACATACTTAAGAATAGAGCAAGGTATTTTCCCATGGCGTTTTTCTCACAAAATGCTAACGAATTCTGACTCATTTTCTGAAAGAAAGAAGAATAATCAAAGAAAGGAATTCAGCCAGGGGCAGATGTTTAGCATGGAATATTTCAGCCTAGAAGCTGGTCTAAGAAAATGGTGAGAGAGCCAAACACAAGGTTTTGTAACAGCACACGTGAAACTAGGACAAAAAGAATATTATTAGCATATTAGCAAAGTTGCAGGTCTGTTACTACACAGTACATTAAAAATTTTCATTTTATTAAAAAGGCAAGCCTATTCAATATCTATTTCTGCTCCATATTTGAGAAGCAGCAAGAGGATGTCCTCACACAACATAAGAATGATGAAGTAGCTTCTCATGGTTTTAAGTGAGCATGGTTGTATAATTTTCAACATAGCATTTCTGAAAAGAGCTGGCTAAAGACATCTCTGGTTCCCTGATGTCACTTCCTAGTGAGTATTCAGATACTGGTGAAATTCCAGAAGACTGAAAGGATGATGATATTGTGCTACTATTCAGGAAGGGCAGGCAAAGTGGTTTACAATAACTGGAGACCAGCTAGCCTGACATCAGATCTAGGCAAAGTGACTGGAAAAATAAGTAAGGAATTAAGGTCAGAAATACAACACGCTATTCTGCATGGGTGGCATTCTGAACACACAGCATGCAAATGGCCCAGGGATGGCCCAGGGATGTAAGCCCTCTAAAGCTCCAGTGGGAAACTGTGAAGGTAGCTTTAGCCAACAGTTTGGGTGTAACTTTAAATCATACAACCTTCTTATGAAAAATCAACCAATTTCACTACGAGTAATGCACCCGTTGAGTGGAATGCAAAAAAAATTAAAAGTTCTGAGAGCTATCTTTGTGAATTACAGTTAAAGTTTTTACCAATGGAGAATTATAACTGAGTAACAGCATTTCCAGCAGGACTTGTAAGTAAACACTCAAGCCATTAAATGGTTTCATCAATGACATAAAGAAACTGTGTGAATACCACAAACTCGAGCAAATCAGCAACTAAAACAGGACTGGCTTGAGCTACACAGTGATCTGAACTGTATGGTTAGCTGGGCTACTCAAATAAAATCAACCAGGATACAGCACAAATACCTCCCTGTGTTTAGGCAGAAGAAACAGAAAGAGTAGCTGGAGAATGGGAAACAGCAACTCAGAAAAAAACCGCTATAGAGCTTATGAAAACATATTGGACAATCAATTCAACATGAGATCCCAGCACCATGCTGTGACCAAAGCCAATCAGACTCAAACACTTATCACAGGCCTCGAATATACAGGAGGCTGAGAAGTGAACTGGACCTGGCCCATGATTTTAATGAGACTAAAACTGGAAGAACACATACAGAGTTGCTATCCTTGTTCTTAAGGCCCTTCTGAAAAGTTCGAGAGGGTACAGTAAAAAGCCATGAAAGTCACTTGAATACTGATAAAAATGCTTTAGAGACCCTTAGAGAGAGCTCAGTCTGTTTAGTTTACAAAAATTGTGAGGCAGCAGAGGTTTTTCTATGCAAGTGCCAGAAAGGGAAAATGTCACATACTAAAGAGCTCTTTAATCTAAAGGAGAAACAAGAGACAAAAGAGGGGAACTGAAGCCAGACAAATTCAGATTTGGAAGAAAAAACACTTTTAAAAATTTGGGAGTAGAACTGGGGACAACCTCTCATGGGAAGTGATAGATTCACTTATCCACGTTTTCAAATTAAGACTAGAGGACTTTCTGAAAAATAAACGCAAGTTAATATATGCTCAAAAACAAGCAGTCGGCTTAATACAGAAAAAATGCTTGACATTTTATAGACTGTAGTCACACACACAGAAGTTGATTTAAAAATTTAACTTCCTTATACTTAAACTCTATGAATCCATTACCTCACAAGAAACACTATTTGAAAGGTGGTGCTATCAGTGACCAGGAGCTAATTTTCGTGACTCCCGCTGTTTCTTTTTAAGTGACATGCCCACTGTAGTTATGCTTCACACTCATTTCATGGTTGTGCTCTATTTGTACACACTTGGTGTCATTCACAATTTCAGCACTTATCCATGCATTTTTATCCATGTTGGTTTGTTAGCAAGAAGTGAGCACAAAGCAAAAAGAACAAGTAAAGAGGAAAAGGTTGAAGAAAAAAAAAACGAATCAAAAAATGTGAACATCCATAAATTAAAGTGTGAATTGTCCTACAACCTGGTGAAAACACCATTTTTCCATGTGATGCTGGAAATCAAGGAGTTGTGAAGAATCTAGATGGCGGCTACTTAAAATATGTTCTTTGCCTTATACATTTAAATGATGACTGAGTGGTTAGAAACCCTTATATTTACCAGAAATGCAATTATTAGCGCAGAAGATAATCAAGATAGCATTAAACCCAAGTCAAGAAAGACGGGCAAATAATATAAACTTCACTTTTACCCCTACATGGGCCATAGACACATACATGCAGGTATAATATTTTCACAGTAGTATTGTGTAATGCTTCTTACCTGAGGGGATTTTATCATCTGAAATACATTGATGTCTCCAAAAGCTAATGGCAGATCTTTCTCTGTTCTGGAGCCGACATAACCTCTCAGCTAGCCCGCCCCTGCAGAGAAGAAAGGAATGCTCAGTTTTGCCAGGAATCAGTATTTGGTTTTGCCAAGTGACAAGCCACAGGACAGATGTATATGTATATATATATATGTATGTATGCTTTGACCCTTAGAGACAGAATCATATGGTAAAATTATATTTTGTAGATTAGATCTCCTAATTTTGATTTTTCCAATGGAGTTATTCCCAACAAAACATACAGTTAGGTTCAATACACACAATAAAACATTTTCAGTATCTGAGTGTCAAAAATCTTCATGTTTTCAGTCCTGTCTCCAATATGAGGAGACTTTCCCAGCTTTCCCCTGCACTTATGTACAGATCCTATTAGACACCAGAGACAGTTGCAAGTTCAAAACAAACCAGTGTAACCACTAGTTATAACAGGTTGGGTTTTCTTTTCCCTCATAGATTTGTTTGTCTGTTGGCAAGGAGTGATCATAAAAATATTCTTTTACCCATACTTGACCCTATGATTCATTTCACAAGCTGGGTCAAGTGTGCAGTTTCAGTGGTCTGAACACTCTCCAAGAAGAAATTAATTCAGCATTCCCAAGGTGAGAAGCAGAGGAGTGGCATCTAGCACAAATGCACTTAAGGTAACACTAAAGCAATTCCTACCCTTGGATTCAAAGCCAGAAGACATAATTTTTCACTTTTAAGAACAAAAAGATGTATGTGTTAGAAGACATCTTTGGGCTCCTGCAAAGAACTCTGGGCTACTGTGGGAGTGTTTAAGCACTTTCCTTTGGCTTCAAAGAAGTCATCTGCATAAAGACCTACTTCATTCTTTTGTTGTATGGTAAAGTTTTTCCACAAGTATTATTGAACATATCAATAAAGATTTCTACTGAGGTGAAATGTGTCCTTGAGTTAAACTGGTTTAGGAATCAACAGAGATAGCATACAACCACTTTTTGACTATTTGTGCACATGAAGAAAATTTTTGGCTTAGGGAAAAAAGTCAAATAGCTTGGTAAACCTTGCATTGTAAATGTGAAACTGGGAAGACACACACCTGTGGAAACCGAGAAGGAGCTAAAAAGGCTAAGCAGGACTTCAGGTGAGCTGTAAAAAAATCTCTCTTCAGTTACCAGTTATTAAGCAATTTCATCTGCAGAAAAGTCAACACATTATATAAAAAGTAGTTAGCAGTGTCAGCTGAATTTTTAATAAACAACTATACCCTTTGCAAAATTATAATTATCCCATGAATTATGAGATGCAATGGCTAAACATCTAAGCAGCAGATCACAGAATGAACTCTGAAATGCAAGAGCCCCATTTAAGCCAAAAAGACCTATAGAAGTTTTGCAGTTTACTCTGCAGCATCTCTACGGCTGGTGTCAGGCAGAGAGGAGACAAACTCAGACTCAGAGGAAGAAGAAAATCCCCAAAGCCTCAAAATAAAGAACTCACACTTAACAAGCTATGAACTCTGCTATATTAAGGAGGAAAACAAACAAAAATGTTTATGAAAATATTGGGCTCCAGTGAAGTTCCAGGTAAGCTTAACAACCTTGTGTAATCCTGGTTTCAATGAGGCCTTTAAGACAGAGAGGCAACTAATACAGAAGTGCAGTGGAAGCTTTGGTTCCAAGAGCAGCACAGTTAAGCACAAAATTTCATACAGGATAACCTGCTCTGCTGATAACTCTGTGTTCATCCACATTTCCCCCAAAACCTGAGCACTGAAGCCACACCACAACACTTGTGGGCAAGACAGTTCTACAAACTCCAACAAACTGTCCACCCAGTTTCTCTTCTTGCCAGGGAAGCATTCTTAGATGCAGTTGTAATTCAGCTTAGCTGTGTGGTCTGTATGAGCCATGCTGGAATTGGTAGATGCCAGCTCAGCTAGGCTTAAAAATGCAGCAGTAAAATGTATTTTCAAAATGCCTGTTTTAAAGTCTTGCATGCATGAGTCTGCAGTTGAACTTTGTGGGCAGACTGTAGCAATACAACACACAGTAGCTCAAAAACTTTTTTTGCTGAAAGAAAACTGTTCAACAGGAGTGTTCTCCTACTCCATTCCCTCCATTCCATTCAATAAACATTTGAACCATTTATTGGTTCAAACAATGCTAGAAAGCCTTAAAGTACCTGCAGAAGAGAGCAGCTATTATTACTGGCTTACAGCCTAATGTCCCTCTTCTTCCCTGAGCAGGGCTATGGTTGTGTCCAGTCAAACAGTTCCTTCTATTCTGCAAGTCTGCTACTGTTTCACCTATGGCAGGAATGCCCTGTAGCATGAAGGAAAGAAAGCAAGTTTCTGGTTTCACGGCTACTGCACACAACAGCAAGACATCATTTCTGTTTCAGGCCTGATATGACTACCAGAAGGGTCTCACTGATGCTCACAACTTCTTTA
The DNA here is from genome assembly GCA_013397935.1 of Dasyornis broadbenti. Classification (NCBI taxonomy): domain Eukaryota; kingdom Metazoa; phylum Chordata; class Aves; order Passeriformes; family Dasyornithidae; genus Dasyornis; species Dasyornis broadbenti. The sequence goes on along the minus strand of VZRN01003139.1, from coordinate 69,355 downwards.
CTAATTTGCTAATCATGTCTGTATTAGGATAGCAGTTATCACAAAGGTCCATGAAAAGTAAAAATCTGACTTTCCTTAGTAGCGGTCTGTGCTAAGAAAGCACACTGATATTTATTAATCATCATCCTTCCACTGACATTCCAAATGCAGTTAAAAATAGTTTGAAAGAAAACATCATAAAGCAATTTGCATCTGCTTGGCTACAGAAGATAAAATATAACTAAGAATGCATTTATGAGAGGTTCTCCGCTGGTCATCAGAAGTGTTGTTTTTATGCTGTCTGTTCCGTACCTCATGAGATTAGAAAACACAATTCAAGGACATGCCATGCACAAAAAGAATTTGTATGGCCAAAGCAACAGTTGGTACTTTATGGTTTGTTTCTTTTAAAAAGGTAGAAACAAAGGAGTTTAAACACCAGGACAACTCAGGAGAATCAACCCCTTTTTTTAGCTCAAACACATAAAACAAAGAGAAGGGTGCTTTCTGTTACACCAGCTAACAGATTTGCAGACTACAGCATTTGAAAACTACTAATTTCTTCCCATACATTACAGGTGCCCACACTGTAAAACACTTGTGCATGTGCTGTGAGATACTGGGAACTACACACTCACTCCTGGCGGTGCAGTAAGAGGTAAGCCAACATCTGGGGTGTGTGTGTGTGTATAAAATTGGCAAATATATTTTGATTACTTATGTATCATTTCTGTAATCAAGGGAACCAACAAACTGCAGTGAAATAACAAAAGCTAGTTCAGGACACACACTTTACTGACTAGCACTTCAAACTTGTCCCCAAAATGTTTTAATATGAACAAATGGAACACATTTGGCATATTGTTAATGCAAAGGCTGTTCAGTCAAGTCAAACTGCTCAGATACAATCTCTGCTGCCCACAACCTTTTTATTTTTAAATCACAAAACTTTCAGTACAACTATTTTGTTCCTTTAATTCCCTGAAGGCAGACAGATTTAAAAGCAGCAAATCACATCCTATTTCCATACTAAATCTGAGCTTGTTGAAATACTGTATTTAAAACAACACATTGCCTTTACTGTCCATGTCCAACAATATCCACAAGAAAGATAGCTTTGATGATCGTAAGAAAGCTCAGCACCCTGTGCAAAAGCTCAGTTCCTGGTAATCGCCCTTCCCACAAACTTTAACAGCAAGACTGAAGAGTTTTGTGACAGCTATCACCAAAAAGTAATACTGAGCCTGATCTATGGCTTCCAGGGCTGCTGGTCCCTATCTCCCAACTCCAAATAAGCTAATAGAAAGCAACAACAAAAGAGCATTAGTGAGTCTGCCGTGTTCTGAAAAGTAATTTTCAATCTTTCTGAAGTGTTGGAGATCTCTTTGTTTCTTTATTTATTAAGCTTTTCATTCAGCAGGGCACTTACCGAAAATAATCCCCTATTCATCCAAGTTTACTCCTTTACAGACTTAAATTGAAGTCAACACTTAAGCATCTCTTTATTGAGTTGTCTCCTCATACATAGTATACACAGGACTCCATATGATTCAAAACAAATATAGACCCCCATCTCCATTTCCCCCTTCTCTCATTTCAAAGCAAGGAGAGATCTCTCCTACTTTGACATTAACTGGTAAAGTAACTGACACTCAGCAGTCCCTTTCCACTCCATGGGGCACTTGCTGAAGAAATAGCTGCCTCACATTCAACGTGCCATCGACTAGGACCCCCAAGTCCCTTTCTGCAGCCCTGCTTTCCAGCATCTCATTCTCCAGTCTCTACACACAGCCAGGGCTGTCCCATCTCGGGTGCAGAATCTGGCACTTTCCCTTGCTAAACTTCATATGGTTGGTGATTGCCCAGCCACCTAATTTGTCAAGATGTCTCTGCAGGGCTTCTCTGCCCTCGAAAGAGTTGACAGCTCTTCCTAATGTAGTGTCATTGGCAAACTCACTTAGTATCCCTTTGAGTCGGCATCCAAGTGGTTAATGAAGATGAAGAGAGCTGGGCCGAGGATGGAGCCCTGTAGAACCCCACCAGTGACTGGACGCCAGCCTGATGTCACCCCATTCACTGTAACCCTTTGTGCCTGACCTGTGAGCCAGTTGCTCACCCATCACTCAGCATGGTTATCCAGCTGTGTGCTGGACATTTTGTCTGGAAGGTACTGTGAGAGACAGTATCAAAAGCTTTGTTTCTGAAGTCCAAAAAGATTGTATTCTGGCTTTCCTACATCAGCTAGGTGGGTTACACTGTCATAGAAGGAAATCAGTTTGACAACCAGGACTTTTCCCTCATGAAGTTGTGCTAGCTATGACCAATGACTAAACATGGCGCATTTTTTCCCCCCTATTTGCACCAAACATTTGGCCCAGTGAAACCATCCACACTTTCTAAAGGGGAAAATACATTTTAACTTTCACTAAGTGCAAAAGAATTTTACTGTGTATACTGCTTGTGATAAGTGGTACATCTGTACTGCAGCCATTATATTCTTCATTTCTGTTTTCCTAATCCAACAAGAAATTCACTAGCAAAGAAAACTTAATCCAATAGTTAAAATTAGCATAAGAACATGACCATCTAAAGTTTGTTGCTGTTACACCCTCATGCCACTTGTGGATGCATGTAAGAAAGAACAGTCCCAATTTTAGAGTAAAAGTCTGCTTCATTTGTGCCAGCTCCCTCTTCCCTTAGCGATTTCCTTTCTTTTCAGGACCTCACTTGGCCTCATGTGGTAACTGAGTTTCATTTTACTGCACATAGTACCAGGACATTCTGTAATTTTCTCCTCTTTTGATAACACAGGTTAATTTTAGCTGATCAGATTTGTAAGTGGTCTGCATACAAGTAGATATAAGATAATTAAAAAAAAAAATCTTGGGAAATCCTGTTTCTCTTGAACTAAAAACAGCCACTCAAGTATTAAAAGAATCAAACAAAAAGGTAAAGCTTATTTTTCACAACTAAAAGCTGTTGCAACATGACAGATTTAGATGCAGATTTAATATTTTATAACTTAAGATATTTATTTCCTATAATACACCTCAGACTTTTTTTTCTGATGGACATAAAATATTAATGGAAAAGGCAAACAATTCAGAAAACCTCTAAGAAAGGTTTACTTGTAGACAAGAGAAGCTGACTGCATGCATTTTGAGTTATCTTCTGTATAAATACTGAATTAACCCAGTTATTTGTTTAAACCATGTAACAAGCACTGAGACTTGCAATACTCTACATTTCTCCATTCCTTCACAAATAAACTTTGAAAGACTTAGAACTAATGCAGTTTAGACATTTCAGCCTGTAGCATTAACGTGACTTTCAAATGGAACAAAAAGAGATTCTTGAAAACTGTTATTTGCAATGTATGCTCTCTCCCCTCAGGTTTGCAAATAATTTGCATAATTTTCCCATGAAGTCCTGACCCAAGCTGAGAAACTGAAGCTTTGGGATGAAGTAAAAGGGCAAGAACATGTAAACCCAACACCTCTTGACCTGATCACCAAGGCAATTGATCTCAGTACCATGTATCACTAGTAGCACTTAATTAGCAACTCAGTAGCTCACAGGTGCAGTACAAGAACATGGATCTGTCAGCGCACCAGGGAAAATTATATACTCCCACTGCATCCATTAACAGTCTTGTTTAAACAGAGGAGGGCAACTCCACAAGCATATAACACCAGTGTTTAAGGGGAGGATGTCCCGGAGCAGTGGCATTGATGGCTGTGAACGAGAGATGATCTGCTTTGCTTCCAGCGTGACAAACTGGCACCTCCTACAGCACAGCTCTTCAGAACCTGCCCAGCACCACCAACACCTCTGAAGGGCAATGCCTTGGTTTGAAAGACAGGTGTCTGTTAAGGAAGGTGGGATTCTCCCTTAGAATAGAGAATATGACCCCGCCTTCCCTCTGAATTATTATTACTTTGAAATCAAGGGCTTTCAGGCAAAGATATGGGAAAAGGAATAACAGTTCTTTACTAGTATCTATAACACGCCAAAAAAGCAACAACAGTAGCAACAACAAACAAAAGCAGAAACCCGGATGCAGCTTTCTCTGGGCTGCCAGGCACCCTCCCCTTTGGTGCAGTTCTGGTCATGGCTGGCAGGAGGCACTGTTGGCTCCCAGCCGGGCAGGGCAGGGGTGATGACTCCCACGCCTGCAGGGGGCGCTGTGGTGCAAGCTCAGCTCCTCACATGGATGATGGCGGACGGGCTGGATGGCAGGATGGGCTGCAGCAGGAAACCTCAGAGCAGCAAGCTGGATGGCAGGGTTGCCTCACCCAGGCTGGCAAGAAAAAGGTGGAAGAAACTCCACAGCAGTGGTAGAAGCCACAGTGTATCCCGGCAGGCTGGGATGAGGGTCAGCGACAGCCAGGCTCCCCTGTAGCAGCTGCCGGACACAGTCGGGGAGACGCGCACTCTGGGAGCGGGGAGGAGGGTCAGGATCCCGTGCTTTTCCCCAAACGAAGGCTCACTCAGCAAGGAAGAAAAGGCAGTGCGGAACTGGGCTTCTGCAGTCGCAGCGAAAGGAAAACAGTAGCTCCACCGTCCCCCTCTGATGCCCCCAGAGCAAATGACTTTACCAGTGGCCAGATGCTTTCCTCCCCTCATCCCATCCTGCCATGTCTTTTGTCTCTTAAGTACCCAGTCGTTATCATTCCCTAGCAACAGAATGGGGGAAAATTCCTCTGCATCCAACAGGCAAACACCACCATACAGACTACCTGCTGTCCCCCAGGGACCGTGGTAGAAAGAAGAATAATCTTTAGTTAGAACACTCTTGAAAACAAAAACCAGGGGATACATGAAGACATACGAGAATTTGGCAGTAAATATGATGGGCGAAGACTTGCTTCTGTCACATCTTTCTTGTCCTGAGATGCCAAATGTTTTTGAAAACCCTCACTTAAACCCTAACAGAGGAGAACTGCAACATGCAAATGTGCCTCATCACCTGCAACACTGTATGTTATGCATGGTGATTTAGGGATGTAGATGGGCTTCTCATTTTATTTACACTCAAAGGCGTTGAATTTACAGGCAAATATTTAACACCAATGAAAAAGGGGTGATCAGTAGTTAACTGATGTAAGCACAGTTAACTACTGAGAGACAGCAAATGTTGATTACAAAACCTAAGATGCCAAAGTCGCATTAATCTTGTCAAGACAAAGGGGACAAGGATCAGCTTGAAAAACTGCTGAATCACTGCCAGAAATCTACCTCAATATGACCACCAGCTTACACAGCGCATGCGTGGCATGCGTATGATAATGATATTAAAGATTTCCGAGAAATAATTTGTATAACACTGCCTGTCCCAAAGAATGTGATGAAGATTCATGAATTTTACCCATAATACTGTGTAGAAAGAATTGCCAGTGTGTGTGTTTGGAGGAGCGATCCCCCACACCTGGCACGCTGAATAAAGCAAATACCCACTTCTTGAACCTTGTCTGAGAAGTGTCTTTGGCCCAGTTTGGGAAGAATCACTAAGATCACCAAAATTTATTTTACTTATCCATAATTAGCTTACTTCTGAAGATTTCTGTTGCTTTGGTTGCATAAAAATTTTTATCGTGTATGATAATTGCATTTGTAATAGGCTCAAACAAACAATACTCTTTTCTTCCATCCAGGCAACCACACATTTCCATTTTAGCACCAGGAGGTTTCCAGGAGGAGCAGACAGTAGAATGGAATGTATCCAAATTTTTCCAGAGACTGTTATGGCTCTTTTTTTAGTTTTGTTTGGTTTTGCTTGAGATTTGGGGGGGAAGGGGATATGTTAAGGGCTTTTCTTTGAAGTTGCGCAGAAGAATATACCCATTGATGTGACAGAGGCATAGCTACAATCAGGTAATGCAAATGCAAATAAAGATTGCAGCATGACCCTAAGATTTCCACAGAAAATATAAGCTAACATTTCTTGAAAACATTGTCTCTGCTTTTGACGATAGCTTTACACATGTTGAACAGTAAAGACATATGATAATAGAAATATATTCTATTTTCTTAAAAGGAAAAACAAAATGGGAGGAGACCTACTCTACCTATATCAGGACTCTTCCATAAGCACACAATAATACACGCAATACAGTCTGGATTTGGAGTTGAACCTATTGCATAGGAATTCCCATAGGAAGCTGGCAGCTCTACCACCTGTACCATCTCTGCTCAGCCCATACTACCCTAGGCACCAGCCTGGAAAATGAGAGCCCAGCTAAGCAGAGGCTCGTGGCTCTCTTCCACCTACTGAGCAGCTCCAAATGGTCCAAGTGGGAGCTCAAGGGCCAGATCCAGCTTGCAGGATGATTCCCGTGCTCACTGCTATTTCTGCTGTGGCCTTGATCTGCAGCAGAGGTAGGAAGGAAGGAGAAACGACAAGCCAACAACTGCTTTCTAACTTTTAGCTATTTAACCACAAAGATGGGATTGTCATTTCATCAATCAAGAAGCTGATAAACCTTTCCCCGAATTGGCCTTCAATCCACAGCACCGAAAACCTGCGCTTTCCTATTGAGGATGCAAACTCTTGTATTCACTGTTATCACACCAATGAAAATGTTCTGTCAGCAGTAAAAGGAAGGATGGGAAAGACACATGGAATTAATGCCCTGAACAGGAAGAGTGAAAAGATGACAATTACCTGGATGAGCAAAGTAACTAGATAAACAACACTCATAACTGAGGAATTTCCTGCCTGCTTCCCAGTTCCCAAAGGAACCCAAAGTGGAACCACAGGATGGAAGGTAAAAAACCCAGTAAGCTCTGTTCCTCTGCCCACTCCGGACAGATTACATTCTATATAATTGTGGATAATTTGGTCTTGTTCTTTTGTTTGTTTTTAAAGCAATCTATTCTCTTATACACTTGTGTCAGAGTATCTTTGCTGTAAAACAATTTTTGCATTAAGACTGTTGATAGTAAAGGTCAACAAATGAAGTTGGAACTCAGAAAAAGACAAACCCACTACAGGTAACACCTCCTGAACTGCTTAAAGCTTAAAGCTGGAGGAGCACCTGGGCAAATGTACACTTGTCCTGTTTTTATTACATTCAGACATACTTGCTTTTGGCCACTAAAGGCATTTTTGGGTGTTACAGCTTTTGTCTGACCTAGTACAACTGTGTATGTATCCTTCTAAAGTAACAAGAAATAAAGCTTGATTGCACAAGCAAAGCACTTTTAAATATAGAGATCATCAGTAATTAGGACTTCCAAACCTGTTTCCTCAGACAGCATTTTCAAATAGCCAAGAATGTTTCAGAGAAAAATAAGGTATGCCTATTAACTAAAGATTTACTTTTTAAGTAATTGATTGATTACAGTACTATAGATTCAGCTGCAAAAGAAGTAAAGCAACCACATTGTTAAAACAACAGGAATGTATAGCAGCACCATTTGTAATTGTAGTCTCCATAACTTGAGGCACATCTTCACATATACCATTTAAGTTAACACAACTTTCATTAGTTCAATCTAGGAAGTGACCATTTCTGCACTGCAATTAGTTAGAACATCAGGGTTCCACTGCTCAGTCTCAGGCTACTTTCTTTCAGCAGTTACATATCTTACTAATGTATTTAACTTAGTTGCAGACATTTAAATTTCAGCTTAAGAATACATCCTCCTGTTGCCTAAATACCACTCTGTCCTACATCCTTCAGAACTACTGCTCATCCACTTCTTGCCTACAGTATTTTGGATAATTTTGCCCTTACAAATCTGGAGAGAACAAAAAAAAAAAAAAAAAAAAAAAAAAAACCAACCCCCAAAAATCCTGAGGAACAGTATTTTTCCAGACTTTCTGGAGAAGCACACAGCAGTAAAATGACTAGAAGCTAAAACAGAGTATGTCCACTCACACATCTGTAGGGCATTATTAGAAGTGCAAAAAGCAATCAATTTGTACACAGGAGTTCAAGATTGAGAGCTTTCACTACAGACTTTAAATCTGAACTGAGTTATTTCTTACTTTCTTTGCTTTTTTACAGATAAATGACATTCTTTAAGTTTTTTGTATTTGCATCACTAAAATGTTTACCCTTGAAACACACCCCAACACTTTGGCAAGTATTGTTGTACTTATAATTGAAGAAAAAAACAACCAAAAAGAATTCCTTACGGTAGACAGTTCATTTACCTCAGCAGCTTCCTCTTTTTCGCAGACTCGGCGGGGGCTCGGGGGGCCCTTCCCGCCTGCTTCCTGGGGGTGCGCAGAAGGGCCTGTGCTGACCTGAGCCACTCGCTGGCCGGTCGTGTTGGAACATCCCCCGTGTCCCCTCCCGACCTCGGCTGCAATCCCATACTGGATCCTGGAGTAGTGGTCACCAGGCTCATCTCTCCTTCTCCCACACTGTCGTTATCAGATGAATACTCAGATATTTCTGTCGAAATTATCTAAACAAATAAAAATATAAAGCTATTTGAAAAGAATGCTAATGAGATAGTACAGCTTTACGTAGGCAGTTTTATGTTCCCTAGTAATCCATAAATGGAATGCCAATTTATTAATATACCTTGGACAACTATAAAAGCACATTAATTTTTTGTCAGTCAACATCAACTCCTAAATATAAGGATTGTCTCTTGAAGGACAAGTGAGATGAGCAACATTTAGCTTTTTAAATAACTAGGTCTGGAGAATCAAGCCAATGCCTTTATTAAAAGCAAGTTTTGAGGAAAGCAGAGAGAAGCTAATGAGTGACAGGGATGATAACTGGCAGGAAAGCTGAAAGAAGGAGAACTTTTATATTGGGATTCAAGCAAACAGGAAGGTCAGCTTCCATAGTCTTAACAGGAGGGAAGAAACACATGCCTTTGTTGAGAGCTTGTAGCTGGCAACAAGTATGTAACCTTTTGTTAAAACATGATTTTGACCACTAAAAGCAGCCTTTGTCCATGTCCAGCAGACCTACAGCTTCCCAGGAAGGTTTCAGAAGTTGAGCACAAGCTGTTGGGCTGTCTCCAGGTAGCTCTAAAGAGGATGGATCACTGGTCAGCAGTCAGGGCTGTGAGCCAGCAGGGCTGGAGTTCAGACCCACAGAACCTCACTGGAGCTCTTCTCCCCAGTGCTCACAGGACACACTGAACTCATCCCAGTGAGGGAGGGATGAGAGGAGAGGATGAGAAGGCTGAAAAAAACAACTCTGCAGAGACATGGAAGGCTGAGAAGAGGGCTGGGAGGGAAAATTCACCTGCTTTGGCTGAGTTTATTTTATTCTCCTCCTTCCTGCAGAAGCAGGGCAAAGCTGCTGGGTTGGCTCCCTAAGGTGAGCTCTGCACAGCTGTAATGTGCATTATGTTCTCTTGCCCCAGTGTTCCTTAAAGTACTGAGTATTAAACAAAAATACTTGGAAAGTGGCATTTTACCTAGTACAGAACAAAATGATCTAAACCACTGAAATAGGCAGAGGACTAAGAAACATGAGCTGGACTCAGTCTTCAGAAGCTAGTTGAAAAAAACCCAAAACAACCAAGCCAACACTGTCTGCAAGTTCTGGTGGGGTGAGCAGTGACAGTCCTGTCACTGCCATCACCAGCACTAGCCCAGATTAAGTAGGGAGGCATAAAACTGTAGACAAGGCAAGTAACTCAGACTGATCCCTGAAAGAACCAAAACACAAAACATTAACTTCGTATTATCAATGAGAAATTGGAAAACCCCAAAGACTGATGTTGTTCCAGATCATGCTGCCTCAATAACAGAACAGGTCCTGAAAAAAATTAGCCTGTTCCTCTGGTCAAATGCAGTAAGGAGCGCTCCACACAGGTTGTGTGACAACTGGCTCAGATAAAGACTTGCAAGGTAAAAGAGGGAAAGGAGGGAAATCACAGCATTCGCTAATGCCGTTCTATGTTATTAATTAGTGTAATCATCTGAAAACGTTTCTTGACTGTGCACAAAAATAAGTTCAGCTCTCGCCAGTTGTCTAATACATATTTCACGTAAATGCCGAGACACTATGTTCATGTTCCGAGAGCTTACCTAAGTATTCTGGAAATTGGAAGGACCTTTTAAAGTTATCCAGAGAAGTAGAACAGCTAAAAGAATGTAATTAATATCAGTCTGCTTTAAACACAACACAGTCAACATCTGTCCCTTGGCAACAATATTTCTCTGAAAACAAACTCCTTCCACATTGGAAATGAGCCAGAAATAAAAGATTTCAAAGTCTCTGAAAGCAGTAAGCAAGCACTTCATTCTTAAAACACCATTCCGATGTACCCTCTTGTTTTAGGAATGCTTTAATTTTGCTCAAATAGCTACAATATCCACTGTACCTAAAAAAAGGATGCAAACCTGAAACTCTCTGAGCAAGTAAAATGCAAATGAGAAAAGCCCTTGGGAAGTGCTTCAAGTTAAGCGCATTTTAATCCCACTGACTGCTGTAAGAGTTAAGAAGCTTTCCTAACTAAATATTGTCTAATAAATAATTTCTGCTAATATTTATTTCTGTATACTCGTTTAGACTGAACTTCCCCAAGGAAACCGTACTTTGGGGTTTTTGTTTTGTTTGCTTGTTAGTGGTTTTTGTTGTTGCTGTTTTTTAATTGGTCAGTTGGAAATTTTTCTTAAAAGAGGAAACTAAAAATGGAGAAGAAAAACAAAGAACAAAAACTTAGCCTTCCAATTCTGTATATTATTTAACTGTAGCCATCATCAGAATTCTAGTCTAAAGAGAAAAATGCTTTCAAAACACACAAACATGATTTTTCAAGTATCCAATAAATGAGCTGGCAAGTCTATTAACAATATGGTGGGGAATTGCTGGCAAAAACCCAAAATTATTTGATTTACTTTAAAACAAACATTGATAAATAATGAAAAAATTGCTTCTTTTTTATCAGTATCTTGAATATCACAAAGAAGGATTTCCAAGAGTTTTATTGTTGTTTTGTTGGGTTTTTAAAAAATAATATCCTCAGTAATATCATTAGAGTTTCTGAAGAGCACCACTGCTAAGCACAGAGAATTGTCAAAATGAGTTGATTTTTCCACGTGGCTTATTATTTTGAAATACAGTAATTTTGGTTACAGTAGCTGAAAGTACAATGCTTCCCACTACACACAAGCTCAGTTTCCCCACCTCAATTCCTTCCTCTGACCCCTGATCCCAGTGCAATCATTCCCAATCCTGTTTTTTTTCTTGACTGTCTCCCATATATCCCGATCCCTCCAAATACTTTGTAGTAGACTGTTCACTAAGAAATACCTTCAATTCCAATGATGGCCTTGCCACAACATCCTCTTTTATATCATGCTAGCCACTTGTCCATACCCAGGGGTTGACTGAAAAAAAATTCAGGGGTTGACCTCAATCTCTATTACTAAAAGAACAAACATGGTTAATTTTGTTTGATTTTAAAATAAATCTATTTTCTCTGTGAGTGGTGTCATCTGAAAAGCTCTTAATGCTCCCCTTTAAAGGCTCTTTCTTTCAAGGAAAAATGACAAGTATAAATGCACAGACTACTGCCATTTTTTCTCTCAAGGTCTGACTACATGAAAGCAAAGAAGTCATTGAGTACCGTATTGGAGCATCCAAAACCCTGTATTTCAAGGTAAAGCATTTTTAAATCAAAATGCATCAAAAAAGAAAGCACTGTCAAGATTAATTAATTTATGATATATTTTTGACAGCATTCACCAGTACTAGTTAACATAGAGGATGGTACAAATGTAAAAATAGAAACCAAAACGAGAAACAGTAAATACCCTCCCAACTAAGCAGCTACGATTGCTAAAGAATGTATGTTTACCCATGTCAATTTGCATTCACTAAGAACAAAAAAAACAAAAAACCAACCACAGAAACTGTAAAATCCTAGCCCAAGATTGTTCAGCAACAAAACTCTTGACTTCAGTAGAATGAAGATGGCATTCCATAAGCACATAGATTTCACACACATGCAGTAGAGAAGACACCATGCTGTTACTTCTGTGGCCAAGTACTCCCTGCCTCATCCTCCAGAGATTTGCTTCAGCTACCTCCTCCTTCACCTTGAACATCTTGTGAGCTCTCTGGCAGTACCTTGGCAATCTGCAGTGTTTGCCTCTAAAAGGCATGAAAAAATTACCTTTTCACTTCTATAGTGATGGAAGCAAGCAATACCTGTATTTGATCAGTTTAATAAGTACTTGATATTTCTTATCAATAAAATAGCAGTAAGTTAATACAAGAAGTGTTACATTTCCATTTGAAGTTTCCAGCTTCAGCACAGAAAGCAGAACCTTACAAAGGTTTTAGTATAAAAAGAAAGCTAACACAGCAACCCTATTAAAATAAATAATAAATCTGTATTTTTTAAAAAAGGCTCCTAGACAATGATTGCTAATAGGAAGCAAGGTGGTGAGCAGCTGTGAGGGAGTTTGTCTCTCCTCCCAAGATACATCACTCAGTGATTTCTGCAGAAAAGCATCAGTATCCACACCTTACCTTTGTGTTCATTAAACACTTTGATTTGTTCAGTCGTCATACACTCAGATATTGTAAATCTTTCCCAATAGATATGAAGATACTTTGCAGATAAGAGGCTCAATAAAGTTCACAGATACTCTGAACAAGTCCATCAGCTGAAACTAAGATTCTTCAGCATGCTGCAGTATGTCTTAGCGATAAAAAATAGGTATCAGATTCTATATAGACATTGATACAACTTTTTGCAGATGGAGGTCACTTAGTCTGTCATTTTCTTCCCTAAATAAAATAATTTTCTTCCCTCCTATTATCCTACTACAGCCTAGCTTAAATGGCAGAACAGGGTTTCTCAGAGCACCCTTAGGGAACTAGGCTTTCTCAAGGTCACATAGCCAAGTTATGTCAGAAACAGAAATAGTATTTCAGTTTCAGACTCTGATCACTGTACATACAGAGAAAAATTAATCTTGTGGCATCTCCTTTCCTACTTGTTCATTCACGTATCTTTGCCCTGATTCTGGAAGCATTTTGTATTATCCCCTGCCTGTTTTTTCATGGACTATCTTTTTCCCTTTTGTGATTCCCTTTCTTCTTCCAGACTTAATCTGCATTTCCCCTACCTACCCTCTCACGACTGCTCTCAGGAGGGGTGGAAGCTGACTAGTATCAACAAACATACACAGTGAACACAGGTGAATATCCTATTGTCTCTCCTTTTATCCAGTCTTCCCTTGCAAAAAGCAATGCTGCATTTGCACTGCAGGTACTTTGCTGTCGTGCATACAAAGGGATTCAAATGCAGCAAACTTCCACCCCTGGCAGCTGGTTATAGGTTGCAAGGAGATTTTGTATCTTGCATGGCACTCTCCAAAAAACAGAGTGAGCAGAAAAGCCACTGGATTTAGCACAATGAATATTCACGAGCATAAATCACCAGAGCAGTATGTCAAAGGCCCAGGCTATGCTAATGAATGCTCGGAGCTAACTCCACCAGAACTGGCTTGCAGGATTACAGGGAGTAGGGCAAAGGTAAAAGAAAAGAAAAGAAGTTTTCCCTTAATTAATCAACACAAAATTAATTCAAGCATTGTGCACACAGATAGTACAGGATATTATTCAACTCTATAAAGATAATTAAAGATAGAAAGCATTTAAAGCCTGCAGTTCTCTTCAGAGCTCTGTGTTTTCTGAAGCTTTAACTGAAGCACTCAAGTCTATGCCAAATATACTTTCCTAGTAGCTTGAGAAATAATTTGGTTCTTGATGAGCTAGCTACTTTTACTCTAGAGAGATAAAATTCAAATATTCTTTCATACAAGAAACTTTGTTGAAGTGCGGCGTTAGGCGTGTGCCGCTCTGTGGGTGACACCAAGCTTTCTTCTCACGGAATAACCACAGGAACAGCACGCAAAAATACAAGATTAGGTAGCAGTGCGTGGGCAGAGATAATCGTATGACAAAAAAGAACAACAATGAAAGACATAAATCACTAACAGGGTATTTTTGGACTTGCAAGCCCAAACTGACACAGCAGATTAACTGAAATTTTGTATCTGGAACAACCATCCAGTGTTATTACACAGACAGCACATATTTAAAATGGATCTCAGATAATGCCTGGTTGTTTAGCCAAGTACAGCATTCCTCCCCAGCACACGCACTCAGACCATCTGATCTGTCCTAAATATTTATCAGTGGTGTTGGTTCAGTGCACTAGGAAATGACTTGTCCTGCTCCACACACATTAGCACTTTGTGGCTGCCATTACAGGAAACAGAGCCTTGTGCTCTTCAAGCGCCAGGATGGCCACCTCGAGCACATCCCAGGGATTCTCCAAAAGCAAGCACCACTGAGCTTCTTTCTCCCTGCTTGGCCACCACTAAACTTCAGCAACATCTCCCTTCACACAGACATGGGAATGAATTGTTGCTGTCTCCCAGCTGCCACCACCCCAGGGCTGGAATGCAGTAGTTATTAGCACACAAAATCATTTATGCCAAGTAGCAAAGAAGAATGCGGTATCTACTTGAATATGGAGGAGAAGTGTAGGCAGCAACACTGTAATTATTCAAAGCAGAATTTGGTCACAGACTGCACCCTCATCTCCTCTTAATGCTGTTTTGAGACCTTTAAACAAGTGGTTAGGACTTCTCTTCTATGACTAATCAAAAAGGATTCATTGCATCCAGCAGCCCAGAACTTCCTATCGTAAAGGAAATTGATTCACGATTATCTCTGGAGGAAGCAAGACAGCTACAAAACCTTATACACCACTGCCTACATTGCTGGGCTTCCCTTTGAAGAGCTCCTGGGGAAGTCTTACCCATGTTTGATGCCATTTATTCTGCAAGCCCTGTCAAAAATTCAGCCGCATTTGCTACTGTCTTAAAAGGTAACCTCAAAAGTAGGATTCAATCCAAAGGAAAAAAACCAGTAGCTGTTATCAAAAGAAAAGCAAATGGGATAGTTTCAGAGATGTTTTCATACACTGAAGAAGTTGAAAGGGCTTTCATGGAACTCTGTAGAAATTTATGGAATGGTATGGCTGCTGTCAGATCCAATAGCCAGTCATCTGACGCTGGGCTTCCTGCAGCATTTCTGAAACCAAGAAAAGTCGTGGAGGGACAGGAAAACTCCCTCTTAACACTTCACAGAGTGAGGAAGTTGAAGCACAGTACACAAGCCCACAAAATGGTGGTTTACATTACACATGAAATAATAATTAACAAAATAAGTAACTTGTATCATCATTTATCAGCTCCCATATCTTGTTTAGATCATACTGTCTTGAAGTGGAAAGTGAGGTGACGATTAGGATTACATGCAGTATGTTTGGCTGTGCATTCTTTTTTGTCAGGGAAGAGGTGCATGTTTTTGTCTGGTTTGAGCTCTCGCACAACCCTGTACACATACACCACTGGCAGGCAGTGTCCTGCATGCGGTACTAATCACTGAAGAAAACAAGAACAGAAAAAATACTATGATTTTGCACAGATACACACCAAAATCAACATGAAAATCTGATCTTTGAAAGAAAAACTTCGGGAGAAGAGTGATTAAAATTACAACAAACCAGATTTTTTTATAGACCTAATGCAAAGATGGTATTTACTGACTTTTTTTTTTTTACACCAGGTAAAGAATGCACAAGTGGTAAGAAAGATTAAATCAGAGCCATAACTTCTAATCCTGAGCAGAAACCTCAGCTTTCACATGGCAAACAGGTTAAGCAGGCTATACCTCTGGAGATACATCCACAAGCTGTTCCAGCCTGCCTCTCCCAGAACAGGTTGTTCTGAGGAATGGATCAGGCGACCGAAACAGGTGAGGCTCTCATCTCAGCCCAGGTGGCTTTTTACACAAAATCAGTCTGGAAAGCAAGAAGCACTGTTTATTTCTGAGCATACTCTGTAGATGTAGAATTAAACAGTGATCCCAAAGGTAAGAATGAATAAACCAGTTATCTGCTGGGCACAAGGGCAGGAAAGAATAGTAGGGGACAGTGAGCTCCTGAAGTGCAAAATGGGCACGAAACAGTATTATTACTCAACATCAGTTAAGGGACACTGATTTGTACTGTATGGAGTATAAGGAAAACCCTGCTGCAATCTTGGCCCCTGTAGCATTTGTGCTGCAACTGCATCTCTTTAAAGCATCATTTTAGTAGTTTAATTGACTTCTTTAGCATTAAGAATACAATCTATCACTTCCTAATATTTTCCCATTACCACTGATCTCACCATCAGTCTGTAATCAGAGTAATCGTCAATTTCTAACAGACCAAATAATGCTGAAAAATGTTAATATAGACAACCTACAAGTGCTTGTCCTGCTTTGTCTAACGTTTTTTTCCATCAAACAAGAACATCTTCATTTTCTCTCAGGGAAAATGACAGGCTATTAAAGACAATTTGGACAATTTATGCATACTGTTAGCCAACGTTACATTCAACTGAATTACTGTAACCCTTGCTCTCCATTCCCTTCTTAAAAAAAAAAGGGGAAGGGGGAGACGCCACTTCACGTGTTGCATCTTGCAAACTATTCAGGGACAGAATCAGGTCTCCTCTCATGCAACTGCATATTATCCCACGCAGTTGAGGTCCCATCTTGATAAGGATCCTCCAGATGATAGAGACACAGGCTTTCAAATATAAATACCTGACTCTGATAAGGCATGCAGATAATTACATCATTTTGCACAGAAGCCTCAACATTATACACTGAAGTTTGGGCACACAAGAAAATTGCAGTCAGCTTATAATACCACTTAAACAGGGTTTCGTTCTTGACACAGAAATAGTTACTTTCATGTTTCCAAGGAACAGATGTTATCACATGGTTTGATAACCTACTTTCACATTCTTTGTTTATAGTCATTCACTCAGTTTCATTCATTAAAGTTAGTGGATCTGGGCCATGAAACCTCAGTTTTATTGTCTCTGGTTTAGGTGATGCTATGGTAATCATCCCAGTTAAAGCTTGTATGTAACAAAAGGACTCAACTGAAAGGCATGATTAAAAGCCAAATTATTATTTATGAACTAAATCCTAAAGCACCTAGACTAAACACCTGCAGGATTCAGTAGGTACTGTTACAGGAGGAAATGCATTTCCATCTTCAAGCAACTGTTTTGTTTTAATCCAAACCTTCAGAAAGAACAAATACTTGCAATGGGAGGTAATATCTTTTACTAGACAAAAAGATATAACTGTGGGAAAGCAGACAAGCATTTAGCACTAAGCCCTTCTACAGGTCTCAAAAGCTTGGGTTTTTTTCCCCAAACAGATAATTTGGTCTAAGCAAATTAAATCTTTCCTTATAAAATTGCTTCTCTCTTATCTTTAGCCAATACAGTTATGAACTGTATAACCATCCTACAAGCTTTTAAAAAAGTTGTTTCTAAAAAGGAAAATGCTTCTCACAATAATGTCACCATGTAGATAGATCAGGGAACAGTCAAAGACTTTAAAATATCTTTCATATATATATTCTCTTTCTAAAAGCAGATGATAACTGCAAGCATGTTACTTTTGAGATTCAAGGAAGCAATTCCAGAATAAACAACTAAATGAGAGATTGTGCATAGATATTCAGTGGAGTACAAATTATTCACACTGATTTCTCATCTTTGGTTGATCTGCCTGCAGTTTCCTGTGAAAACCCTTAGAAAAGCACTTAACATAAAAGGAAAGAGAAAAGAAAATGAGAGAGAATGGAAACACAAGTGGCACAGTGTTAGTAAAACAAATGCAATACAGGCATAATTTCTGCAATAATGCTCAGCACTTAGTGGAAAAATTTTTGTTAACAATATCCACAGGGACACACAGAAACATCTTGAAATTGAGACTCTGCACTTCAAGCTCCAGCAGTGCCAGCGTCCACAGCTACAGCACTGGCAGCTTAAGAAGACACCAGGCTGCCGGGCAGTGCAGCACATTACATTCATTTTCTTCTACTCCCACTCACTCCACATTCTTCTCACTTGACTATGCTTCCCTTTGCCCCATTTATTGCTTCACAGCTCCTGTGGAACTGCCCCCAAAGCCTAAAATACTCCCTTCATTTCTTCCCTCCTCTTCATTTCCAACTTCTTCCAACCCTGTCCCTCTTCTCCAGAAGTCCTTCCACAGCCTACCTTTTCTAGACCATTTTGTGGTTTTGTACTGTTAACACTGTTTTAAACAGTGTACATTTCAGGGCAGGAAATGTCTTACCACGTCTGAAATACTGTGTCAGTGATGACAGTATGTGCACGCACACAAAGCACCACCTTCACCTAAACTGATTTCTAACACTGATGAGAGTACCTATATGAGCACCTATACGCAGACTAAAGAAACAGAAGACCCATTTAATTGCTTTTCCAAGTAAGCCAAAGAACACCTAACAAGGAACTACTTTAAAAAATACATTAAATGTACTCAGCTAAAGTTAATTCTGTTTGCATAAAGAACAAAGAAAATGAAGCCCAACACGAAGTTTACAGATTTTCTTTCAGATCATGTGCCTAAACGTTGGAGGAACAGAAGGAATATAAAGTAACCATCAATTGGGTAAGGCATTGTAATTTAAAATTGTGATGTTGCTGCAAATACACACTTCATAGAGAGATTCAAAGGTGCTAACTGGTGTAATACTGTCTTAAGTCTGACACATTTAGCTGCGCTGTTTGTTCACAGTACATGAAAAGATTTCAAAGTAAAGGCTTTAAAACTCCTTTGAAATCTAGATTAGAATAAAAACGTGTGTGCTGTAATAAAGGTGTGTTACATTAAATATAGTGATATGAGTGCCATAATATGGGTATAATATACTTTGCAGGACCCATGGAGACAATTACAGATATTTAAAACTTTTGTTAGAAAATAAGCAGACCTCATAAACTTGTCAGGAATATACACTTGAAATGTCCCAGTAATCAAATACAATCCTTACACAACTAAACTCAGTGGACCGTAATTCTCCAAGAACTGGCTAGCAACTGACATGGAGAACTTGTAAAGAAAGGAGCCCTGAAATACAAACATCCATAACTTGTATTAAGCAATTCCTTGTAAGGATTATAAAGCTTGCATAAAGTAGTAATATTAAGAAGAATTAAGGTAATTCTTCTCAATTATAGGCAAGGAGAAAAAGAAAGCCTCAGTGCATGTCTGCATACTTTAACAAACTTGAAAAAGCAAACTGGTTTCAACAGCAGTCACCAATAGCTTTTGGCTTCATGCCTCCACCATCTCAAACCAGATCGAGAGATGGTGATGGTTCAATTTCACTTCCATTCGTAAAGCAGTGCTTCAGAAGGGGAGGAGAAAACTAATGGAAAACTGTCACTTTCTTTTCTATTCTGTTATTTTTTTTCTATTCTGTTTCTATTCTATTCTATTATGTCAATGTGTATTTACACATAGAAAAACAAAATTCATGTGGGGGGTATGCGTGTCCCCTTTTTTTATAAAACAAGGGAAACTCAAAACTGACAAGATAATGCTAAAATCATAGAAGTTAATTCAATGTCTCAGAAGAGCATTTAGAAATGTGTCCTTCAAGATACAATCAAACATTTTCTCCTTATTTCCCTCTTCCCAAAACAAAAATGCTTATGTGATATTTGTCCTTCAGACTGAACTCTGCAGCTAGCAGGATTTTTTAAAAGTGTTGCAAATCTTTTTCTCTTGAACTTGGAAGTGATCTATTACCATGTTGATCAAAAACTTGCAGGTTTGAAGCATGAAGCAACTAAAAAGACCATTCAAGTTGTAATTTCATGAAATGTTTGGGGCCACAAGCCCGAGCCCAAAGTTTGCACTAAAAATTAAAGGAAGAAAAATACTTTCCATTAAACAGTAGTTAACTCTCAAACACCAAGCTCTAGGAGCTGTGCTCAGCACTCAAAATCTATCACAGAGGAAGTGGAAAAAGCCAAATTGAGAAAGGAGAGGGACAGTGAGAACAGCTTTGAAGTTCTCAGGCAGTTCTGGGCATCTAGCTGCACAGTTTTCAGGAATTATCTGTCTGACAGGCAGTTTTATTGCCTAAATGCAGAAGTGCAAATTTTGGCACCCACTGTATCAACTTTGTGCTTGTCTTACTGGCAACTATTTTAATAGTAAGTTTTTTTCTTAGTCTAGAGAGCAATGTAGCACATGTTCATATTACTTCAGGAGCAACAAGTGGTCACCACGGTCTACAGTAACTATCTAAAACACTGCATCATTTTGTATCTCCCACTCCCAATCACCAAAGAGATACTTGTGCATATAGTAAACTAAATTGCTGCCTGGATGATCTGCATTCCCCAGCTCACAACAACAGTAATTTCATTTTGGTCAGAAAAATAGGTGAGACATTGCAGCAGAGATGGTCTGAATTAAAAAAATAAAATAATAAGAATAAAATAAAAATAATAAAGAATATTTTAAAATAAAAAAAAAATCACATGCTTCTAGGGTCATTCTTCAGGGTACAAAATACTGCAGAACTGCAGTGGAGCAAGATCTTGCCTTCTACTTGCCAAAAGCCTGATCAGTTTATCTATATTGCTGATTTAATGATTTAGACTACAACTCATACAGTATTTTCCTTCCAGTGCTAGGACAGTAACTACATAGATCTATCAATGTATTATAACTCTTCTCAAATATGGAGAGCCAAAGTCAAAACAAGTTTTTAGACATCAGAGGAATGGTAGGTATCACATTGTATTCTACAGTTATCAATTTATTAAAAGCAAACTACATGCTAATTATGTTATTAAAATAAAGCAAAAAATTTAGTTAGTTAAGAAAATTCAGAATAAGAACAAACATAGCTTTGTCACTTAATGGTGGAAGATGATTTAGTCTAGGCATAAAGAGGAATATATTTTAGGATTCAGATAAGCATTTGAACATTCTTGTAGAAAAGATTCCTTCTCAGTTTTACACTCCTCTGTCAAAATAATGTGAAAATACAACCACAAGTGCATCAATCAAACCCTTGATATTCAAAATGCTGACTTAAAGTTTTCCACTGGAGCTACTACAATTCAGACCATTAATGTAACTTTAAGACATACCACAACTTTAGGATAAAAATCCTCAACATGTTTATTGCTATCTGCCACAGTCAAATTTACACTTGGAAATCTTAGACAAGTTAACTGCGTTTTCCCTCCAAACTGCCGAAAGCAAACTGATTCTGTTATATACTAATCACGTAGAAGGGAGGAAGAACTGAGTTTCCAGATCAAAAGTTGACTATTTGTGTCAATTTCCAAGAGTAGAATCAAAAAAGTGATTTTATTTTTTTCTCTTCATTTTACTATTAACAAAAGTCCTGCAAAATTGCATCACTACAGCCAAACAGAAGCATTATTATTCTTGGAATGCACTTATAGAAGGAACAGAAAGCCTATCCTATGTAAAACTGTACAATTACATTAAGACTACCTAATGAGACAACCACTTCTTAAGGGAAAAGCACTTAAGAAATTAAAAATTTAATTTAACAAGTCACCCACACTCTCCAACGCAGCAGTGAAAAAAAACATGTATACACATACACAACTCACTACATCCTACACACAAGCATTTACATTTGTTTGTTCATATTTAAATAAGCCTGTCATTTCCCATTTAGAAAATGTCATACTTTTCTCCCCTGTTTTAGGATTCTCTTTGTGTACTTCTATACACCTAATGTTAACTTGTTAGCTTGTTCTGTATAAACTATAAGTAGTCTGGTTATAAAGGGGTTCCTTAATTCACGCTAGTTTTTGCAGAATAGAAACTTCAGTTATCTTCACTAAGCTCTTCTATGTAAGGCTGTAATAATCCAAGACAAACTTTACTAAAAAAAAGGAAACATGACCATATTATGTCAAAAGCAGATGTATGCACTTACATACCCACTCCTCCTTCCCCCCAAGACTGAACTCCACATCACTTCACAACCCACTACACACCGATACATACTATAGAAATTGGTTCCAAATATATAAAAATATTTGCAGGACTTTCATGATAGCTATCGTTACATCTGAAGGATTACAGAAACATTGCACAAAAATAGGGTGCAAAAGCAGCAATGCTTTCTTATATTCAATATCTCAAATCTTAAGGTCAATATCACAATTGGTTCTGTGGTTTCAAGTAATACTATACTGATAAACTAGAACTTGGACAGCCTTAAACCAAAGACTTATTCATGTCCTGAACAGCAAGTATAGTAGTCCAGGAAAAACAGACAGAGATCAGAAAAGCTCCTCTATTTCATCTGACAACCATTTAAAAAGGGCAGTGTAGGGAGAGAATCCAGAAAGCATATAAATCAGTTTTGCTATGATAGCAACACCACTGGATTTATACTCATGTGTTTTCTAGCTCTTATACTACTACCACATATCATGGCCAAGACTCTGAAGACCAGGAGCACAAATGTGGCCTCTTTATGGATACAACCCTGGCGTAAAGAAGCACAGAGGATGTCTAAAGTAGTTTGACAGACAACATATAAAACCACATTGCTGGAAGCAGAGAAAATAATTTTCTGTAGATGGCAACCATCACCATAAGACTTTCTGACTGATGAAATAAAATTAAACCAGAAGATTTCCAGGGAGTACAACCCAGAATTACAAAACAAACAAACAAACAAACAAACAAACAAAAAAAAAAAAANCCCAAAAAGAAAAAAGCTCTTGGGAGAAATCTGGGGAATTCCCTGCTTCAGATACAGAAGAGGAAACAATAGCAGTAATAGAAACCCAAGGACTGATTTTAAAAAGCAGATGATGTTTATGAAGTACTGCCTGAACTGGTGAACCTTCACAATAAAATGTCATCATCTAGTGGTGTGGTGTAAATGCAGGACTGAGTCAGAAAGCCTGATGCTTAAGACTCAGTCTAGCAGCTCAATGTGGTTTGGGGACATGTTGTTCAAGAAAAACTTTTCTCAAGTGATTCTCAACTGTATCTGGCAACTTTCTTCTTAAATTTATTTTGCACAGGTGCTAGACACCGACTCCCATGTAAAAAAAGCTGAGCACTGTGTCCAGGGGTGAGGGAAGCACAACTGCAAAGCATCTGTATTTAAATTCAGTGCAAGCAGACCTTCAGATTTAAAAGACTTTTGAAAGTCCTCACTTAACTGGTTAGCTTTTCAAAACAGCAGACTGGTAATCTCTTAGATAACTTCTGGGAGATGACAATTTAAAAAACCATTAAAAATATTCTATCAATGCAAATACATAAGGTTATCTTCAGCTATAAAAGTTAAGACTCAGGCTCCAAGAGGAGTTCTGATGGCATTCAGACATCAAAGTCCAAGAGGTCAGTCCTTTTGGACATAACCAGATGCATTACAACTCTGCAGACTCGTGGTTTATGTCACATTTAAGCATGTGAGTATAAAGTTGGTACTTCTGTAGCTAAGCCTGTTCAAGGGCTTGATTCAGTAGCTGTGAGTTTATGCTCTGCAGGGATTTCCACTCACAGCATGCTGTACATGCATTGCTTGCATTGTAAAGCACATCCACAACAGTAAACACAGCTCTTCTGTAATACTCCAGGCATTTCAGCCTAAGCAACAGAGAAGCCCAAATTCTAGCAAGACAATCTCATATTAAGAGAATTTAAATCCTTTCCTCTCAGTAAAGCTCTCAACTCACCAAACAAAACTATGAGGACATAATTTCTACCTCTCCCTCAAAGGCTGTGTCACTGCAGAAAAAAACCCCACAAGATTCAAAGGGTCCTGAAGAGCTCCAGTCCCTGCTCCACATCAAACAGGCATTAGATAAAGTGCAGGAACACCAGGGAGCTTAAGTGTTCCTTGGTCAGAAAGACAGTAGCTGGGAATCCTGGTATTTAGCACTTAAGCTCATCTGTTTATTGTATATAGAACACAGGCATCTAAATCTAAGTTTAATGGCTACTTTGCAGGCCAGGACTTAGATTCCTGTATCTCTGGCATGATGATGGGCTGCACCGCAGAAATCAGCCCATTTCTGCATCTGCCTCCAAATATGCTGCAGCATTTTTTGGAAATCCACACAACTCCCAAATCTCCCAAAGCCAATGCTGATCACAGCAAAAACGTGACAATTCAGTCCTCTTGAGCTGCCTAACCAGGTTTCAATTACTGCAGTTTGGAATTTTACAATGACACTGCATCATCAAGCACAATTTAATCGGATTTTCATTTGTTAGTTAGATGAGCTCCTGTGCACTTCTGTACTTCCTCAATTCAGACAGTGCAGAAATTCAAGCTGTGAAGACAACACTGGATTTTGCAATGCCTTCAGGACCTCAAAAAAAATAGTTCAAATACATCAAAGTGGTCAGATAAGTTAGTACTCAATAGGAAGTTGTTTCTTGAAAGGAAATTGCAAATTTCAGTCAAAGAGGAAGATGAAGAGTTAGAATTAACTAACTGTTCCAAAAACTTCAGAAAGCAGGAAGGGCTTGTGAAGGTTGCATGAAGAAATTGCACGCAACCACATAAACAAGCTCAGTTTAAGACTGTATAAGTATCTTAAGAATATGTCTCCAATTAAAGAAAACAAACAAAAAACACTCAGAACTTTCTGGCATTTGACTATCTAGTTCTCATTTAGTATTCTTATTTGGCCAGTTAATCCTTCCACTTTAACCTATGCCTACAGCCAGTGTCCACCTTGTGGGCACCTGGCCAGAAGCACAGACAGGGCAATGGGCTGGATGGGTCTTTAACCTGTCCTTTTTAGCCATTCTTGCATCCTTCCTCTGCAGCTTGCAATGCTTCTCTGCAGATGGGGAGAGGGGCATCCTTTAATAAAAGAGATAATGGCACTGAACAAAGACTATGTTCTCTACCTGTCCAGCAAAAGACATTTTGCCTTTTTTGCCCCAAACATCCGCTTTGAGCTGTAACACTACGTATACAGAATATTGGCAAAACCTTTCCCTTTATCTTGTTACTGTACCTGAATGTAACTGGGAATGTGCCCAGTTCACAGACAGTTTTGCTGTAATACCATGATAGTACGGGCTTGGCACGATTACATCATACACATTATCTTGGCAGCCAGGCAGCAGCAGCTCCACCAACCGAGCTCAAGGCCAAGCCATCAACATTCGTGCTGAATGAGTTATCTGCACATTTTTACAAAGGCTCTTCCATTTCGTTTGTTTGCTTTAATTTGTTGCCCTTATCGTAGTGTTGTACCAACATCCCTATGCAATATTCATGTATACCCAGTAAGCTGTGAGAAAACATGCAGCAACAGGCAACAAACTCTAGCCTTGCCATGATCCCTTCTGCAAACATGATGCTCAGAATTCTTCACTTAAGGTGAAGTAAAACAGACCATGCATGATTAAGACTGAGAACTCTGCCAGGTGCATGTGCGTGTCTTAGAGCCACAGGTCTGTTCACTTCTGAACTCTGGGCCTTTCCATGTGAGAGGAGTTGCTACAGCATAACTCTAAGCTGTTTTTAAATACTTAAATAGTATTCTCCG
The DNA here is from genome assembly GCA_013397935.1 of Dasyornis broadbenti. NCBI lineage: Eukaryota > Metazoa > Chordata > Aves > Passeriformes > Dasyornithidae > Dasyornis > Dasyornis broadbenti. The sequence continues at coordinate 43,950 of VZRN01003139.1, read as the reverse complement.
CCATTTTCAAGCCTTCTCCCAATAACATTTAACATTTTGGCCTGAAACTAGCTTATGTTAGTTTCAGAGATGACAACAAAAATAAACCATGTGTGCCACCTTGTACAATCCACGCATCTGGCTGCATTTGACAGATGGTGGTGCCTTTCTGGTGGTGTCCATTATGTACCATCTGCCCCTCCCTTTCCTCCTCTATTTTTCCTCATTACATGAAAAAACATCAAAAACCAACCAACCAAACAAAACTGTATCAGACAAAACATTAAACACAACAGAAGTAAATATTGGAAGCAACTGTATTTCAATTAGAGCAAAAGATTTCTTTTAAAAATAGCTGCTAGTGTAATTAAGCTCTGCAAGAAATAGCACTTATTAGGCTTTATTAAAGCCACGGAACTAACACCAGAGGTGGAGCTTGTGAACTAAAAAACTGATACGTTAATTGTGGCAGTACATTTTCCTATTTTAAGGATGATCCCAACATGCCAGGAATTAGAGACCAGCATTTAGCTTGCATGAAGTGGAACACCCAGCAGCCCTGCTGTGTCTTTGAAGAGCTATGCGGACAAGGACACCTTGCTCATGGTTCATACAAAGAGAGGCTTTCTGGAGGCCATGCCTCTGAACCGTGCATTGAACCACTTGCATTCCACACCCATCAGTAGCTCCAGCAGCCCAGAGAGACTAAAAACTTCTCCCCACATCTTCAGAGCCACATTCACCTTCAAACACAATACAATAGTAGAAGAAATCCATTGAATGCTGGCAAAATGATCAAAGGCAGTAAGAAGAGACATACAATAGCATCCTCGCAGATTCAAGATCAGAAAAAGGAATCTACAGTAACATGTGTCTCTTCCCTGTCCTCACCACCACCTCCTAAAGTAAATCACACAGCCATGTACACTCCTGCACAGTGGCTTTAATATGCTGAGTGATTAAAGGTGGCGATGATGACTATGGGCCATACTATGCATCTTTAGAGGGTTTTCAGTTCAACACTGAGGGGCCAAATGGGGCTACCATGTATCTAAAATAGTTTAGTCTGATTAAAGGCGTAATTATACAGTTAGTCATAATAGCTGCCATACTTTAAAAGAAACCCACCTCTCCTGCAGGGGAAGGGAAGGAAATTATGCTACTTTATTCATTCAAACACACTCTTAGTTAAATTCAAATATAGCGTGTGGACTAGATAAATACAGTGACACACAGCCACAAACACTTAGTAATCCAAGATAGAACAAGGAGATGAATCTCAACCTATAATCTTTGCAAAGGGAAACTAAATCTTATGATTAAGAGTTCTGTCATATCTGTGCAGGTATCAGTGGAGGCTGAGTGTTTTCTTCTCAGCTGTCATAAGAAATTCATGCTGGTTTTAGGGCCTAAATATGAGCAAAGACATTGTAAACACAGGGTCTGACAGCGAGCTTAAGAGATTTATGTGTTTATACGGTTAGCACGTAACTTCTGTGGATATCCACACAGCAGATTGGCTCTATTATTGTTACCTTCAGTAAATCATCATTCCAGATATGCAGGAATTTTGTCTAGAAAGGGGTTTCCTCGGCTTAGGTCACTTTTCACAGAGAAGTAGGTGATCTCAAATAGCCTCTACTATACTAGTACAAGACAGGGTGGGGAAAGGTAATTTCTCTATACAGCTGTACCTTTTAAACTAATGCTTCTGGTTACATAGGAGAGAGGGTGAAAAAGAAATGCACAATAGACAAACTTTAGTTTTTCACCATTTTTTTAACTGACACTCTAAGTCCACATTTAACACCACTGAAGCCATTTTAGAGAACCGTGCCCAGCGACCACTGCCTGGCGACCCTCCATGAGATTCAGTTTCCCAAGGAGACAGACATAACCCAGACCTAGTTCACTTGGACACAAAGGAGGGAATGGTCTACACAACCTTCTGATCCACAGCAGACCCAGCCCCCAAAGCAAATGACAGAACGAGGCTGGATAAAGCACATGTCCCATTTCAAGGGAAAAATACAGGGGAAGGATAAGAGATACAGGAGAAGAAAATTGTCATCCTTGCCAATAAAGTTTCCAGCTATATATATGGACAATTGTATACTCTGAAAAATCTTCCTCTGGAATAAAATACTTGGAACATTTGGTGTGTGCTGAACAAATCTATTGTGTTTCATTGTTTAACCTTCCTCCTCTCCCTCACTTTTATTTTTTCAGCACTGGTGTTAGAATTTTGAAATATTCTATATTTCAACAATTGAACATACATTCCCCACACTAATCATTTGACAAGAGAGAAGGCTGACCAGGACCCAGCTGAGGCATCACATTCCACATGATTTGTTAAATAACACAAAGATAAATCATCTTTATATGTGTACAGTTTTTAATCAGCATCCTTTGCCCAACATAGCTCAGCGGTCAAGTTCCAAGAACAATTTTGAGTCCTGTCATCTCATTTTTTTCCAAGTATTCTCTCAAATGATCTTGTAGTTACATCACTGCACCTCCCTTGAGCTACATTTCCATATCTATTACATGCTATCTGCTATTCTTTAAGTTTTTACACACTTGATAAGAGAGCAGAAAACATAATTGAAAATATACAAGAAAACATCAACAGAACTATACAAGAAAAAAAAAACCAGACTAAGACACACTTAAAGCAATAAAACTACAAAACACCACATACAATAGTTTCATGGGGAAGAAGGGTGAGAAAATATTGTTTTCCAGTTTTCACACCATTTTCTTCCCCCCCCACACACCCAAACTGGGTGAGGTAGGAAGCAAGAGAGTTACTTGTTTCTTTTCATTTTGCACTGAAACATACTTTAAGTAATTGCAAGTGAGTGACACCTAGTGAGGAACACAAATCTGATCATCCTCCACTCTCCCACACAGAGAAGATAAGCCAGCAAGCAGCAACAGGTAACTCAGGAGTGGGTGTTGAATCATGGGAACCTGACACTACTATGTTTCTCTCCCTTAAAAGCCAAATATCAAGTGAGCCAAGACCTAGAAACTTTTTAGCACAGCTAAACAGAATAAAAATAAAATGGCTAATCTATCAAAATGAGAGATGGTGAAAACAGATCTAAATCATGACCTGCAAATTCACTTCTCTATTCTCTTTAAAACCAATCAGCTCTCTCTGAAAGCACCAAATTTTCCCAGAGATCTCATTCTTAATTAAAAATATATATCCCAGAACCAAACAGGAAGAATGGGTTTCTCATTAAATACTAAAATATCAACAGCTGTCTTAGAGACCAGTTAGTTATGTCTCTGGTGTTACAAATGCTGTCCTGTTGTAAGGATGTTAGAAGCTTGACAAAGACTCTTATTTTGCCAGTAGTTCCAAAATTATTGCTCACAGAGCAGTTACTGGAAGTGAAGGGGAGGGGATCTAGTGTGATTTCTGGTAGGGTTACAGGAAGGAAAAGTATGCTGCTATGCAAAGTAGCAACAACACAGTCCCCTGAAAGGGAAGCTGGAATAAAGAGACTGAGAAAACTGGTCTGACTTTTAACACCATGATATGGGATAATCCTCTACATGGGAAGCTCACCCTGACCAAGAAATTTCTTTGCTTAATGCATTTCTAAGAGCAGTCCAAAGTTCCAGAGCTAAGAGAGCAAAACAAAATCCTGTAGGAAAGGGAAGTGATTAATCTAGGACAGCCATTGTCGCTTTAACACACTTTGTGCCATTTCATCTATGAAATGTCATGAACAGGATTGTCACTGGAAACTCAGGAGTAGCTCCTGCTTTAAAGACACAAAGTCTTTACATCATGATTAAAAGCCATCCAAGGACAGGAGTGAAAAAAAAAAGAAATAATAAAAATCAGTGGGCAGAGAAACACATGCCACAACTTGCAGACCTCGTTCTGCTCAGTAAACCCACGGCCATCTCCTTTTCTCTCGTCACAGATTCATGCGAGGTCAGGCTACGGGTTTTTTTTTTTTTTTTTTGTTAATCCTTCTGCAAACATTAAGGAAAATCCAAAAGCCTGTAAAACTTAAAGCCCTGAAATCCCAAGCTCTCCAGAAAACTAACACAAGAGAGCCATCTACCATGCAAAGGCAGGACTGTCTGGGCTGGGGCAGCAAGGGCTGCCACTGAAACTTATTTGAATGAACTTGACCCAGGTTGGCGGGCAGCCAGCGCCCGACGTCACCCCGTGACTTAACAGAACACAGTGTTCTTGGCAACCGCACAAGTATGTGTTGAAATCCATGCTGGAGAAGGAGGGAAAAAAAAAGTCAGCGCATGTTTCAAATTAATAAAGGAAAATGGTAATGAAAAGGTAGTAAAATGCAAAGGCAGCGTTAGATGTTTTAAATGTATCTGCTGCATTTTCTCTTATTTGTTAGTTTATTTATTATTGGTGTTCCCTCATGTACCAGAGGCTTGGCATACGGGTAGTTCTTCCCAGGACGAGCCCTTCCCTGTCCAAATCCCGTCCCACGCGCTCTCCCTCTCACCTCTATCTGTGCCCTACCTGGAAAATTCCAGTGCAGCACTCAGCCAGGCAGTGAGGGCAGACAGCAGCTGTGGTGCCAGGGCTGCCCCTGACTCACCCCTTTGCCCAGCCCTCACCCAGAGGCAGCATAGCAGGCACCCCAAGCCTATAGGGGATGATCGGTGACACAGTTATGCCACTCACCAACAGATTGTGCTAACACCTTGTCACGAGATGACAAGCACTCAAGTAGAAGGAGGACAGGCAAAATAAACTTAAGGAACCATGAACTTGATGTGCTTCCTCCACACACCATATTGCTATTACTTCCCTTTTCTGCCTTTTCTCCCTCCCAGACTACCCCTCTTTCTCTCCAAAGCCAAGCCTCAAGTCCTCTTCCTTCTTCTTGCCTGTCACCTCTTATCTCACTGGTGCCCTATTCTCCTCTTTAGTGACTGATCAAGACATTTCACACCTGTCTGTGCAGGATCAAAACCAGCTCACACACATCTGCTGAGGGGACTCTCTGCAATCACCTCTTCAGGGCCAGTACCTGCCACCAGCAAACACACCAGCATTCTGATGGCACAAGGCTCCAGTAATGCTTTACAGCCAGGCCATCAGTCACAACAACAGGAACATGGATCTAGTTTAATCCTCATTACCTTCTGCACACAGATCCTCAGTCTAGCACTCAGTCCATACCGTTAAGAGAAACATACAGGAGATGGTAAGGCAAAATTTCTCCCTACCTGGACAGCCCCTGCTGCATCCACCATTTCAGAGCAAACCTGAAAAATTGCATCAGTTAATATATTATCCAGTGTTCCACTACCCTTCTTCCATCAGCTGAAAGACGACATTTTTGTCTAGTTACAGATTCGCTAACGAGACACGCAACACATGTATCTAGCAGATGATCTACATCTCTGGCCAGCCCTTCCAACATCGTGAGCCCATGTTGTATGTGAAAGTTGCACTGATTATTTTTCACCTTGAATATTACACACAACTATAGAAATAAACTATAAGCTAACCAAAGAGACAATAAAACTTGCATGGGAAGCAATTAGGCACTTTTTGGAGTCCCTGTTCAGTATCACAGGAAACTCTTTCAAAACTCCTTTTCTTCCACCCAGAAATCTGCTTATGCCTTTCAAATGAAAATAGTGTTAACTTCAATACCGTAGCAGTAGGGAAAAGAATTCTGCTTTAATTCCTCAAGGGTGAAAAAAAGGAGAAAGAACACAAGTGGTTTTGTTTTGTGCATGATCCTAAAATAAAAAAAAAAAAAATCCAGAGAAATAAAAAAATTACTATTCTTATACCATTTTCTTTTGCCTCTGTGTGGCATACATCAAAAGCACATTCATGTGCAAAAAAATGCACAAATGCTAATCAGGACAAAGTAGAGAATGGAACTACTTGAATAATGAGTAGCTTAAAAACTCCCTATAAACAATTTACAATTTTTTTACACAACCATGTATAAGTGAAAATTTTCACAGAGCAAAAAGCAAAAACAGTGGACTCAATTTCTAATCTCATCTTTCTATGGTCAGACTTCAGATCCAATAAGACACCTAAACAAGTAGCAGAGAAAGTGAATTCAGAGTTTGGCAATTTACAGCAAGAACAGGCATTCAAGTAAGAAATACAAAGATTGCTGATGACAAAAATGACAGGGAATTCATAAGACACGCAAATTTCCAGTGACATGCCTTAACTTGATAGTTATATTTAAGAATCATTTTGGAAGGAGCAGTTAATATTTATTTAACAAAGATGTGAAGGCATTCACACTTGTGTTGGTTTTACATGGCCTGGTTTTTGGTAACAGGTGGACCACAGAAGCAGCTTCTGTGAGAAGCTGCTGGAAGCTTCCACCATGTCCAGCAGAGCCAATCCCTGATGGCTCTGAAGATGGATATGCTGCTGTCCAAGCCTGGGCCAATTAGAGATATTCATTACATCTCTGTGATAACATATTTAAGAAAATTGAAACAAAGTGGGGGACAGTTTTTTCCTAGCCAGAGAAGAGGAGGAGGTGAGAATATGTGAGCGAAACAACATGAAGACACCTTGGTCAGAGCAGTAGGTGGAGGAGGAGGAGGTGCTACAGGTGCTGGAGCTGAGATTCCTCTACAATCCATGGCTATGACCATACTGGAGCAGCTGTGACCCTGCAGCCCATGGGGTCCACAGGGGATGCAGAGATCCACTCGCAGCCCTTGGGGAGGTGCCCATGCTGGAGCAGATGGATGCCTAGAGGAGGTTGTGGTCCTAGAGGAGTAGGAGACTTGGTAGAGAGAGGGGGNACAGGTGCTGGAGCTGAGATTCCTCTACAATCCATGGCTATGACCATACTGGAGCAGCTGTGACCCTGCAGCCCATGGGGTCCACAGGGGATGCAGAGATCCACTCGCAGCCCTTGGGGAGGTGCCCATGCTGGAGCAGATGGATGCCTAGAGGAGGTTGTGGTCCTAGAGGAGTAGGAGACTTGGTAGAGAGAGGGGGCCCCTGCTTTCAAGCTGGAGCAGCCTGACCTTGGAGGACTGCAGCCCGTGGACAAGTGACCCATGCCTCAGCAGTTTTGCCTGCCCACGGGAGGAACTCACATTGCACCAGCGTGCGTGTGTGCTGCTGCTTGTGCGATTGGAACCAAGCTGGAGAAGCTCATGGAGAACTGTCTCCTGTGGGAGGGACCCCACAGCAACACAGGGGAAGAATCCTTCTCCCTAAGCAGTGGAAGAAAGATCTCAGGCAACGAACCAAACAAACCCCCCACACTCTGTCTTNCTGCTTTCAAGCTGGAGCAGCCTGACCTTGGAGGACTGCAGCCCGTGGACAAGTGACCCATGCCTCAGCAGTTTTGCCTGCCCACGGGAGGAACTCACATTGCACCAGCGTGCGTGTGTGCTGCTGCTTGTGCGATTGGAACCAAGCTGGAGAAGCTCATGGAGAACTGTCTCCTGTGGGAGGGACCCCACAGCAACACAGGGGAAGAATCCTTCTCCCTAAGCAGTGGAAGAAAGATCTCAGGCAACGAACCAAACAAACCCCCCACACTCTGTCTTCCTGTGCTGTTGGTGGGAAGGAGGGAGCGGTTGGGGGAAAAAAGGTGTTTTTAAGGGCTTATTTTACTTCTCATTATCCTCCTCTGACTCTTGTTAGTAATAAATTCACTTTGTAACTCTAAATTGAACCTGTTTTGCCCTTGAAGTGTTTTCTCCCAGTTTTTATCTCAACTCATGAGCCTTTCATTAAATTTTTCTTCTCTCCTCAGCCCAGCTGTGGCAGGGGACAGCGAATGAGTGACTGTCATGGGTGCCTGGCAATTGGCCAGCATCAAACCATGACAACACTGTATGTTTCTAATGTCAAAGCAGTTGCCTGCCCATTTCCCTCCAAACACAGCCAGAAACACCACACCTGCAGTGGAGATGGGGTGAAGATTTTCACAGAAGAGGGAAGCTCTCTGGTAGTCTCATGTTTACAAAGGAGTTTACCAGGTTGTCAAGGAGGAAAAAGCCCTGTAGCAACCCTCCTACTACATACTTTGAATATACACAATTAAATTTGTCACAAAATTACAGATGAGTCTTCCGTGAAACTTTGAAAGTCTGCCCCAGTACCCTCGCCTCTCTCCTAACTGGGTTTGGCAAGGAGCACCAAGATACTGTTAAGTCTGAAAGTTTGCTCGAGAACCAGATCCACAGGTTAGGGAAGTTTTCTCGAGCCACTCCCAGCTGGCTAGTGGGCAAACCACAGAGAGACTGCCAGAGCCTCCAAGGAGGGCAAAGTTGAGGGCAGGATGTGACACACTTACCGCAATCACGCAGGCTACTTGTCTTCCTAACACCCAGAGTGGTTTACAGCCTCTAAGCAAATGAACAGGACTGTTCGCTCAAACAGGGTGAGATTGATTTTTCATTGTATTATTAAAGCATGTATTCAATAAAATCATTTGTTCTTATACCCTTCAAATCTGTAAATGGGATATGCAAAAGAAAATAGTTGGGATCTCTTACAATTAAAAGATAAAGCAACAAGTCCTCGTGTTTGGTAGCTGACCACAAAAGCCAGCAAGGCCTGCGTTCCATTGCTCCTCTCTAGCTTCTACACCACCTCATCCCTCTGGAACATGAAGTCCTGTAATATTTTCATTTGCAGTTTAGGGAATCTCAAAAGATTGGATGCAATTAGCTGCACCAGGACCAAAATCAGAGTAACACGTTCCCTGACTTTAGTATGTACTAAAATTAAATTGAATTAAAACTTTCCATTGAAGCATGTTATGTTTTTATTTAAGATAAAAAATAAAACCCTACCTATCCACAAGTAAGTTTAATTGTAAAATCCCATTTTCAAAGCACAGCTGAATCCTGAGCCATCTCTAACCATGTTCAACTATGTACATATGAAAGCAACCACAACAGCACAAAACTATAGCTATTTACATACCATACCCACCAGGTAGGAAAAAAATGCAGACAAGAGGCATTCTTTTATTTTCTTTAATACTACACTGTTTGTCATTTTAAATGAAGGAAGACTGCTTTAGATGGGTCATCCTCCTCAAAAACAAGCGTAAGGCAAGACTCAGATACTGAAAAAGCACAGAACTACTGTGTAGTTCCGTTAACACGCCAAGTAACTAATTTGAGAGTTGGGTCATCTGCTAATAAAGTGAAGAGCAGTTGTTGTCTGTAATGTTGCAGAACCCAACAATCTAACACTTTTGCCTACTTTCTCCTCACCCATTTTTAAACATAGTTAAAATACCCATTTGGAGGGCCAGAGAAAAGAATCTAGGACATATCCATAACAAGAGTGGGTCATTAAGTACAGAAGCAACACAAAAACATGACTTCAGAGCAGCAGGAAGTGCAGCAGCACATGACAGATACAATCAAATCCATAGGTGAGTAAACCCAGGATAATGCCACAATTAAGTTACTGTTGCATTTCAGCTTCTTCAATATTTAAAGTCAAAGCATTTTATTTCTATTGCTGTTTTACAACACCTGATCTGTCAGTGCCTCACAACAGTTTACTCTGCAAATGACTTATTACCAGATGAATTGCACAGAAAATGAGTGAAAGGAAAAAGTGTCAAGCTACCTACAGGGCAACACAACAGGATTTACGTGATCTGTGGTTACAATAAATGCAGACAGAGGCAAACAAATTGCACCTACCTGACTATGCATACAAAACTTAAGACCTTTCAATTTATTAAACAGAAGTTATTACCGTTTGCAGCAAAGGAGGTGATGTGCCTTGCCAGCTACGTATGGCAACATATTTCTAGATGCTTGTTTTTATTTTTACCAATTACAGCTTCGGGTAATTGTGTGTATGTGTGTGTTTTCTTTTTCAAAAGCTAGTGCAGATTGAGGTATTTTTCTAAAAATAAACATACACACCTGTAGTAGTGACCGCATTTTAACCACAGAAACAATGCAGTACAACCCATCAGGCTTCTAGATTGTACAGTTTCACACTGTTGAAACAGACTTGTACTTGCATCTTACTTAAATAAAATGTCAAGTTGGTGTCTTCAGTCCTCATTTCATTCTTACTTCTTGTTTATTTCTTTATATCCATAATCATCACCTTCTTTACTTTAACCTCATGCTTCTACTTTATTGTGGACTAGTTTGCCTTAGTTTGCCCTCTGTGTGGTCTTTCAGAGTTTTACCAAGTATTGATTTTCCACAGTACAGTTTCCTCTCTTTACAACACTACATAGTTAAGCTCATAAAACCAAACAAAACAACTCCTTTCTAACTTTTTCCAGCATTGTTTGTTTAGATTTCTACGCATACAATTAATCTAGTTTCACGCAGCAAAAATTAAAACATTGTTTTTGCTAGAAATTGCAGAGACTGGGGCTCATGTCTACCAGAGAGACAGAGGCACCAGGTACCAAGTTTCAGTTTCACTAAACAGAAATAACCGATCAGATTTGCTCTTCATTTTAGATGCAAACAGCAAACCAGGGTTTCCTTTTGCTTTAATCCATCAATGCTGGCATAATGCCACATAAGATAACATGCTAACAAGGGTCTGGAAGCTGAGGACTTAAACACACAATAAAGCAGCAATTAAAAAATTGTGGAGATGAAGGAAACAAAATAAGAACAGCAAGAACAAGTCAGGCCAGAGACTTGTTGAACTCAGCATCCTGTTTGGGCCACGTGAGGTACATAAAGCAAAGAAGCACAAAGCAAGCAAATGCTTCTTCCCCGATATACTCCTTAGGAGTGATGTGACTTGCAACTCCAGAACTTTCCAAGGGGGAATTATTTGACTTACTAGGTTAATAGAGTTTTCTCCAGAAAAAAAAGTCCAATCACTTTTAAGCCAAACTCTACCTAATTCTGGTAATATTGTAGAAGTCCTTAATATTTTTAATGTCAGAAAAAAACGTCATTGGAAGGGATCAGAGGTGGGGCACCAGCCATAGATTCCTGATTTAGTCATTGTGATTTATCATTGCTGCAATATCTAAAGAAGTCTCAGAAAAGTTAATGTGTTATGCTGAGAACTGTACCATAATGTACAAAAAGAACTGGCAACCTCTGTTCAATGAATTTGTGGCAGATCATAAGCTTAAGCAATGAAATGCATTTTTAAAAAGTCACAGTGCAGACCAAAAAAAAAATACATTGAAAAATATTTTTCTTGTAGTTAAACCCTAAAATACTACCAACACTTGGGGATCTCCTTCAGAACATTTCATTCATTCATTCCAGTTTATTCCAGATCAGGAAAACACGAGCTGCATTATCATCTTTTTTCTTTTTAAAACCAGAGCATAGTGCTGCTAACAAGCAGACGGAGAATTTTTACAATTACTGGCTGCAAGTCTCATAAAAATTAAATCCATTAGCTGTTCTTCCATTTAAAATGCATGGTAACAAAGCAACAGAAATTAGCATTCAGTGGTCTCTTAAATCATGCTCCCTGCTCAAAATGTGAAAATAAACCACCACACATTATATCGCCAGCAGTCTTACTTTCTCGGCTCTATGATGACGACAAGGATCACGATCGTGTCAAAGGCGAACGATTATTGTCTACATTATTACTTTTGACAGTTCAGAGCATCTGGAGCATGCAAGGCAGAGAGAAAACTTCCACCACCACTTTCAAAAATCTTTACAAATTAACTGATGGCAATTAACAGCTGAATAGTAGTATTTGAAAATCCTGCAATTCACATGGAGAGGACGTAAAAAGTTTTGCTTCTTCACAACCAAATTTTTGAAGTCACAATCCATAAGCAACTTCTGCATTAAACGCGCAGAAATGCCAACCTGAGAATGCTCAAAGTAGCCGCAAAGTTATACACACAACAAAAAATTAAGTTGGATACTTTAGAATAACAGTGTATCTCCTCCCCTCAAATCTTACTGTCACTCTTGCCTTCAAAAATTAAGTTGTACCAAAGAAGTGTGGCACAGAAGTTATGTTGCCTTCCAATCCTATAGAAAATCATGTTCTAGTTTTCCTTTCTCTTTTATTTCCATTATTTACTTTCCATTATTTCCCAAATTATGATTCTTTCCACTTACCTCCCAACAAAATGAAGTATGATAACTTAAATATTTATACTCAGCATCCACAAGGATGATCCACCAAGTAGATATGTACAGTATTTTTCACTTAGACTTATTAGAGTGATGGATCAACTCAGCATCTTCACTATCAACAAGAGCGATACATTCAGGTTTTTTTTTTTTTTAGCATTGAAGAAACCAAACCAGAGGTTTCGCCACAGATTTCTTCTCTAAGTTCATTAGATTTGAGAAGTCATCAATATGTATGGGAACCATTTATCTAAAATTCTAAAGCCATGCAAAAAGAAAAAAAAAATTCTCTACCCTGTTCTGATGTCCACTTAACCACTTTTCTCCTCCATAACTGCTGTGGTTATTCCTAACACTAATTTTTAACAATGAAATGTTTTTACAGATGAGAAAAGCATCACAGAATCTTTAAATTTTAAGTACTGTAAGCCAGAAGTCAAAACTAATGTAAGGAACACACCTAGCTCTGTTTGCATAGGAAAACTAGACTCAAGTGCATATAAAAGTTACAAAGTAGAGGGGAATAATCACTCTCCTGGCATTTTTTTCAGACTTGTTTCATGTAAAAACATTGGTATAGTTGTTGTTTAAACAGTCTTATCTATTGTCTGGCTCATTGCTTTTTATCCATGAGAGCGGCAATTATGTCCTATTTTATTTCCTTGTCCTAAATTTGTACCCTTCAAAAAGTCTACTAACCCTGAAATTTTTTAATCAAATATTCCCCTCAAACTATTAAATACAAAATATCTCTCTTCTTCTCCTCCTCCAATTACTACAGGCTGAGGTTGATGACAAAGTTTCTTAGTCTGAAGAGCTGCTTTGGCCCTTCCTTTCTAAATCAGTAAGCAAACACCATACAAAACCTGTTATATCCTTCCAATATACCACAAATATCTCACATTATAAGGATGATCCTGCTGAGTTCCGTAAAGGAGGAATAAATAAGTCAAAGCTTCTGTAAAGTATCCCAGTACACAGCTATATAATCTGGTTTTACAGGCAGCTATGTAAAATGTTACATTACTGTCCATAATATCGCTAATTCTTTTCTCTATAGAAGTCTGCAAAGAACAGGCCAAAAGACAACATGATGCTTTATCTGCAGCTGTCACAAGTAAAAGGTCTTTTTTCTAATTCTGCCTTTAAACAGACAGTGCATTATTAGATTGGGTTATTTATTTAGTTATTCTTTTTATACAAGTAGTTATACTGTTCTCCCATTCTAAAAGATACTGAAGTGCTTCACATCCTAGACAAATCACATTGTTACTAGAACATACCAGATTCCCAAATTGGCAACACCAATTACTTTTTTACTTTCGTGATGCTTCAACGTACTTCAACGAATGTTTATGTTTTAAAAAACCCAATACAGTGCTTTTTCCAATTAGTCATAAAAATTAAAGATTTCAATTTAAAAAAAAATTGTGAACAAAAAAGCCCAGACTTACCTTCGCACTTCTCCTTGACCCAGTCAAGGAAATTAAAGAAACTTAGTCTGTGAAACTCACTCTAGGGAAGATAAATTCTTCTCTAGACCAATCTGGCTAGATCCACCACCCTCTAAAAAATCTATGCTGTCTCAAAAACTTCTCTCCTTCCCTGTGTCTCTACAGAAAGCTTTATTAAAAACATGAGGTAAGAATAAACTAGACTACGTGAAAGAACACCCTGCAGAAGCCACACAGAGCAGTAGGTGGTAGAGAGCTACAGCGTATCCACTGCACTGACCAAGTGGGGACTCATTTGCAACATTGTCTTTTGGTATGTGACTACTCAATTGCTCTGCAGAGAAAGCACTGAGGGTGGCGATGGTAAAAAAGATAGAATTCATACATGCTGAAAAGCCCACAGCACATAAACATGATAATAGTTGTAGGGGAGTCTACCAAGGATCATTTTACCCCCTTACTTTTGTTTCCAACTATGATTAATGTCAGATGTTTAAGGAAGAGTTTAAAACAGGACATGCATGCGGCAGTGTTGCCACAGAAGAGTCTTCCGGATCCCTGTTTGTGGCTGCAACTAGAGGCAAGATCTTTGTATTTAATTCTTAACAGATTTGTCTTCCTTGAGTTTGTCCAGTTAGTCTTGAACCCATGTAATCTTTCAGCATCTGTATCATCCTGTGACAAGGAGCTCTGCAGCTCATATGGTGGGATGAATCAACTGCTTTTTAATGTTGAATCAACCTGCTAGTTTCACTGGGTGTCTCCTAACTCTATACAGCAACAAGCCTTTTTTTTTAATTTCTGATTTATTAGGCATGGGTTTCTTTCATGCCCTCTCCATAGCAATCTCTTTTGACATTAAAGATTTCTATTCTCTAGAACTTTTTGCTCATACTAACTTGCTCTGAAGCTTTTCCAGTTCCACTGCATCCTTTTTTTGTGAATGGAAAGATCAAAACTACTATCCACAAGTACAGTTTACATGCAAACTTAAAAGATTTTTAAAGCTGCAGTGTTTTTAGCAGCCTTTCAGAGTATTTAAAACCCAGCACAAACATCAACCCTTCTCGTACATGACTATTTAGGTCAGGGTGAAGCTGCTCTGCCCATAGTGTTTGCCTTCACAAGCAGACAGTTCTAGTCTGGTTTTCTCACTTAGCTTCCCATGCACAGGAAGGTGTTAAGGTGTCTGCAAAATACCAAGTTTGCTGCAATCACTGTTTCTAAAGAGTTGCAACCAGATGAGAGTACTTGGTAGCATAGGACTAAAATGTTGTATTAGGCCAGACAGAAGCAGTGAACTGACACCAGGCAATGGCCAGGTGAAGGTGAATGGGGACAAGTGAATGAAATGGTGACTCCACTGGGAAGGGGAGACAGAGTGGGAGGAGAATGACGAGGACTGAGTCAAAAAGAATGCCACTGTTCTGGGACTGAGCAGTGAATCAACAGCCATGTGCAACAGCTTCTCCATGTGTCCAGGAAGTTGGAATAATAAAGCTGGGCTGAAGTTGTGAGTAGTGGGAAAAATATCATATGAAGTAATAATTTCGTAGCATATTTCCACAGAGATTGAGGACAAAGATAAAACCATCAAGTAGTCAAGGTGGCTGTCGTGGTCTGAAGGCAAACAGTGTTATCCTAAAGGGGATAAAAAGGGGTGGAGCAGGGTTGTCTGCAGCTGACCTATACACAAGAGTGTGCTAACAGATTCCTACAGAGCAGGCAAAATCTGCTTTAACGTATTACACCTGTGAAGTTAGAGCCCATCATTACAGACCATCTCCACAGAAAGGGTTAATCAGTCACCAGGGCTGTTAGTCTGGAACATGAGTTCCAGATAACATGAACATGAGTTCTTGGTAACAAAAGAACTGTAAATCTGAATTGTCATCTACAGATGATTCAGACACTTGGAGAGAAACTGTTTATCATAGAACATGACACAGACCCTGCCAAACTGGATGTGAGAGACATTACATTTTCACACCATCCCAGTTCCTTCTTATTGTCCCCAACAAAGTCAACCCCTCATACAACAACATTTCATACCTCCAAATTTCTCACATGTCATTATAGACATTCTCAGTTTTATTTGTTCTGCCCCCATTTATTCTTCTATTATCTATCCAACACACTTCTACATTGCAGTGGGAGTCAGGAACAAAAGTTCATGTTCCCCATACCTTACTATCACATTGCATTCTTTACAAGCTAAAGATACAATGCCACGACTTAAAAAAAACACCCAAAAAAGAAACAAATCAACCACAAAACAAAAGCCCACATAACTGCCTTCTTCCATATATAGATATGGAGGGAGCTTCATCCATTAAAAAGAGATATACAGGAGTTTCATCCATCAAAAAGAAACACACTGGAAAAACCTTAGGGGGTTTTAATAACCCTTTAGAATACTTTCTAAACTTTGGTCTTCCTATGTTTTGTAAGATATTCCAAATTTACTTCCAGACCTTCACAATCCAGTAGATTCTATAAAGAGCAGCTACACACTAACCCTTACAAAAGGAACTTTTCTGTTTTGCTGTAAAGTGACAAGAAACTCATTAGAAGATGAAGCCTAAATACAGGGATAGTTGGATGATTTTGGTACACCTCATGCTTTACTTGTTCTACCAGGAACGGGATGCCCTTAGACATTTAGGTGTCTCTTATTTTCACTTATAAGCCATTTTATAGGCAGTGTCAAGCATGGTTTTTGGTTTTTTTTGAGATAGACATATGCATGCTGTTCTTATACTGCTGCCACAAACCCCAACACTACTAAGATTCACTTGTGAAAAGATGGAAGCTGCAACTGCACTAGGAACCTTAAAACGACATGCAATGCTTTTTTTTTTCCACAGCTGGATGCAACAAACATCCTTGGTAGTAAAGGAGACGATTTACTCTGTTCAGGTCTCCTTCCAGAACTACAGTATTTAGAAAGAATGTTTATAAGAAAGAGAAATTATTAAGACTGGTCCTTTGTATCCCACTAAAATTTCTCTTCCATCATTTCCTTCAAAAAGAACTTCCAACCAATTCAAATCAATCTCTCCTCCAATTTCTCCTGAGACAGTTTGGAAGACAAAGTCAGACGAATCAAAACTCAGCAGCTCATGACTCTTTGCAGACTGCAAAACTATTAAATTATCCATAATATCAAACAACAGAAAGCCTCATCAGAGGTGAAAAAACCAAGAAAACAAAAGCCTTTAACTTCCTATTAATGCTGATAATTCCTCTGGCCTTATCCTTTCCTTCCTTTCAAAAGAGAGCACTGCACTCCCAGCAGAGCACGCTCTGCTCATCCCTGTAGCCTCTTTTGCTGCAGCACCAGGCAAGATACCAACAGGACACAGATGAGACCCTCCTTCTTTGCTTCATCTCTTTAGACGGAGGTCAGAGCCCTGACAAGGCAAACATACACTGCTTTGCTTCTCCCTGTTACTCCTGAAGATCCTCAGTGATGCTGTGAAGAGCCATGCTCCGGAGAGGTGCCAGACCTGAGGAAATGCAGATGCCTTGTGTGGCATGCAGCTGCAGGAAAGCTAACACAGGCCACTTGAATCTTGTTTAAAACACCAGGCAGACTTGAGGAGGATGTGGGAAGACCACAAAGAGAGGGGCATTCAATACATGGATACCAAGATAGCAATGCTGTCAGCTGCGCTTAAAGTTGTTGCTCTCCAGAGCTGTGTAAGAAAGAATACGGGGCTCAGCTGAAGCCTTAAGTTAAACAAAGCAGAGGGCTTGGATTAGCATTCACAAACAGCCTGGTGCTTCAAACAACATAAAATGAGAGCCTGGGAATGACAGTTCAAGGCAGCAAGGTCTAAAGTCTGTTTATGTCACTGTGATAGCTGCTGTGATCCGTCAGATTTCATACATCCAGAATGTGGTACACAGAAGTCTCTGCTAAACTTAGTTAATAAGTCTTCCAGGAATTTCACAAACTAGGCACAAAGAAGCACAGCTACCTCAGTGAGCCGGTGGATAACCTACAAAACCACCTGTAAGTATGAAAATTGCGGTCAAAGATGCTTCCTTCAAAATAGGCATCATGGACTTCAGGCATTTTTACACCACTAAAAATACACACAACACATATCAAGATGCTCATATGACTGTCCTTCTTGAGGAGGATAATAAGCCAATTCAGCCACACTGACATTTGAACTCCTGTGTCCTGGAATTATAAAGCAAAATATTCGCAAGATAATTTAAACCATCAAAGCAAGGAACATCTGAGCCAGTTAGGTATTAGCTGAACTAGTGTTGTCAGTCCTTGTTTAACTACATTGTCATTTAACTACAGGTCATTGTTTAACTACAGACTTAAAAAAAAGTTAGTTATAATACAAATAGCTACAGTGCACCCAGAAACATCCTGTCTCCTATTCTGATAATCTGACCAAATCATGGAAACAAAAAGCTGAGAGGGGAATATTGTCTGTGACTAAGGAAAAAAACTTCAAGGTTTCATTCCTGAATCAGAAGACACAGAGACATCCCTGCAGCCGAGATGCAGAAGAAATCAGGTGGTGCACAAGTTCAGTTTTGTCTGGTCATTCAGGTGTAAATCATTCTACCTTGCAGGTATGAATGCAAAAACTGTCTATTTCTGTACCACTATTGACTTCCAATCTACTGATCTGTAGGTCTTGCCTAAAAGGCCCAGCTGAAGAGCCCTGATAAAAGAGACCAGTTCTACCCAGAAAAGTAAGGTTCCTGTTTTTGGAAAAACAGGGAGGAGAGAGACAGGGAAGGGAGAAGGATGCTGCCCAGACCGATTCTGCTGTCTCCATCCTTCAAGTTTTCCAAGATTCAACTAGATAAAGCCCTAAGCAACCTTGTCTGACCTTGCATCTGCGACTCTTTTGTGCAGGTTGAAGTGGAGAAATCTTGAAGTTGCTTCCAACCAGACTTCTTCCATAAAGTACAAATTTGGAAATAATTGTAAATTTGTGGGTATTTTGATTATATTCTAATACACTTCCTTCAGTAATGAACTGACAAAAGTAAGTGCTTGCAATAACACAGTCATATCATCACCCTTTATCTATGTTAAGTCATCAGTCTGACAGGATGACACAAATTCCATCTGCCATAACAATGATTCCCTACCTTGAGATAACCTGTTTTAGATTCTGTTACACAACAATTGTTCTAAACTCAATTCTAATTACCAAGCCAATGATAGTTATAATTACCATTACAATGGCTCAAGAAAGCCAGGACACGGAAAGCAAGTCCAGAAACAACAGCAAATCTTGGCCTGTTCATCTTTTAAGTGACCTCTTCAAAATTCCATGAAGTATGTTGAATTCCCCTCAATGTAATGCCACAGACAGGCAGAATTTGTTTCGGGGTTTTTTTTTTTAAGGGCCAAGTTAAGACAACTAAGTAACTGAATGAACCTTAATTCGAAAGATCAGCAGGCCTCAGGTAAAGACACAGACCTACCTATATCCATGCAGGAAGGACTTCTTAAATAACGTGTTCTTCACCCAGGGAAACCCCAAAAATAAACCTTTTGCACAACATTAAAATAATTTTTGCACAATATTCAGTATCACATCAGATTGCCCACTGTCAGAACACACAGACTGCAGCACAACAAGAGCTGAGAACTTGCTAGGGATTTATTTAAGAGTTTTGAAAAACGTAACATACAGCAAATCTCTTTTTCAGTTGCCTATCTGCATTTAGCATAATAATTTGGGGATATTACCCCTCTCTATGTATTCCAGTCCCTACTAGGTGCCTATGAGAGAGCTGGAGAGGGACTTTTTACAAGGTCTTGTAGCAATAGGACAAAGGGAAATTGCTTCAAACTGAATCAGGGCACCTTTAGATTAGATAATAGGGAGAAAATTTTTACTGTGAGGGTGGTGAGACACTGGAACAACTTGCCTAGAGAAGTTGTGGATGTCCCACCTCTGGAAGTGTTCAAGGCCAGGCTGGATGGAGCTTTGAACAACCTGGACTAGTGAAAGGTGTCCCTGCCCATGACAGGGGTTTGGGAACTGGACGACCTTTAATTTTCCTTTCAATGCAAACCATTCTATGCTTCTAAGATTTAAAGGGAACAAGCTCTTAACCATGTGACTTTTGGATGAATTTTCACCCAGTTCAGAAGATCAGAAGACAAGTGTCTACTGCACTTATTAGTAGATCTGCTGTAAGCAGTGAAGCTTTATTCATGCTACATAGCAAATACATAAGACTAATTCCTCACAGCATTCTGGGATAAACATCACTTGCTCCACATATAAAGCAAGCAAATCTGGCTACCCATCACAAACTGATAAAGTGGATTTAACATACAGGACACAAAGAAAAGAGCATACTCTTGTAAGATACCAAAATGACATACTCCATAAAAGTGCTGGCCTACTTTAAGGGATTAACTGTTTTGAGGAAGGATTCGAGTGGCGAAGATGAGGCCACTCAGTGCACAGGGCCAGAGAAAGCTCCCAGTTTCACAAGTAGTATGGCAGGAGACAAATTCACCTATAGGAGCATATGTTTTCATTTAACTCCTAGCATTTAAATATTTAGAAGTTTAAAATAATTCACAGATAAACAGTTCTTACAAAATACGGAACTTCAGCTCATGAGATAAAAAGCCTCTACACAAGTTTGGCAAAAAGTGGTCACTACCATTGCGTAAAAATATAGACTTTTTCAATTTTGAAGTTATTACATGGTGCTCCTCTGCAAAACATGTATGCTGAAAAACTAACATTAATGGTTAATCTTTGTTTTACTACCATGTTCTCCAAGTAAAAGGTTCCCCTAAGTATCCACCACTGGCAACTGAAAGTCAAGGAACTCAAAGAATAGAACTATCTGTGATCAGGCTTTGTCGGATCTTTGCCCTACATCATCTTCAGCTAAAATTCAACCACTTATACGTCAAATGAAAGCTAACATACAGTAACTCTTTCATCGCCTAAAAATAGCCAAAGGAAAGTAAAGCATGGCCCTGTCATATCTTGCACATGCTTTCCTCAAAAATCCTGAACTGAAGACAAAAATGAGCTGCTCATCACAAGGCCAGCTTACACTTGCCTTCCTCATTATCCTCTATCAAGCCGCTTTACACATCAGAAGTGGAAAGTTGATAGGGAAGACATAGCACAGGGACTTGGAACATAAACTGAATCATGACTGCAGCTTTACAGCCTACAGATAAGCAAAAGTCTTATCTTTAAACCAAAACAATACATGAAGGTTTTCTATGCAGTTAATTGTCACTGAATAGAAGTAATTTTTAAATTAGATCTCTTAGTATATAAGGGAGGGGGGAAGCCATAGTTATTAATCTTCTGATGAGATTTCCCAGTCAAAACCTAACACACTCCTACCAAGAGTAAATATGACCATAAAGATATTTTGGCAGTAATCCTAAACCTCCAGATTCTCTTGGTATTTGGCATATTTTGAAGTGGGGTAAAATAAATGTCATGGTCTTTTGATTATCCACACACTCCATTAGACACTAGATATTTAGTAAATACCACAAAAATGATAATATATTAACATTTGGCTTTTTCCTCCCTTTCCTCACCATGAACTAGGCCACAAAATTAACAAGCCTTTTTAAAGAATACTCATACAGCAAATGACCTCCTATAGTGAATAGTGCTTTTCTATTCTCTCTTGGAAACCTCTCAGATAGCCTGCAGTTTTTTTCTAGCAGTTTTTTCCTTGGAAAACAGCATATCCCAAGTAAAGCAAAAAAAAAAAAAAAAAAAAAAAAAAAAAAAAAAAAAAAAAAAAAAGACTGTTACAGGCAGAGCAATCACTAGGGATTTACCCTCCTGCATACACTGAATTCCCAGAAGAAAGTTTTCTGGTGAGGGTGACCACCCAGGAAAATTCCCACAGTGTGGCACTCCAGCTGGGATGGGGGAAGGGGAAATCTGTAGAGACACTCTCAGATTCCCAATGTACCTGCATTTTTTGTACTCGCGTAACTATTCTGGTTAGATTTAAAAACTTTTTGTTACAGTATGGTTGTATCCTAAAAAACCTTCTCATGAGCACCATTTACTAATATGAACGTGTCTCAACATTTATCCAACTTTCCATGTACACTGGGACAAGTCATGCTGGTGTAATAAAAATAGGACAACTTTTACCACTCACATAAATCTCAATTCTGTTTTCACAGCTTTATGCAGACCATGCAGTCTCTTCTGATGCTGCAGCCTGGGACTTGGGCTATATAAAATAAGTTCTTCACAAACCTGAAAATACTTGACTAACCCTTGCTGAATTCTGAGCTACAGACACTAGAGTGGGACTGACACCCACAGGAGCCTGATGAGAGCTGGATCACGTGTGTTGCCACAGACAGACATGCTGCTTCACAGAATCAATTAGGTCAGAAAAGACCTCCAAGATCGAGTCCAACCTATGACCAAACTCCACCTTGTCAAATACACCACAGCAGTAAGTGCCACATCCAGTCTTTCCTGAAAACACCTCCAGGGATGGTGACTCCACCACCTCCCTGGGCAGCCCATTCCAATGTTTGATCACTCTTTCTGTCAATAAACTCTGCCTGATGTCCAACCTGAGCTTCCCCTGGCACAGCTTGAGGCTAATTTCTTTTGTCCTCTCACTTGTCACCTCGGAGAAAAGACGACCCCACCTGGCTACAGCGTCCTTTCAGGTGGTTGAAGAGAGTGATAAGGTCTCCCCTGAGCCTCCCTTTCCCCAAGATAAACACCCCCTGCTCTCTCAGCCACTCATCAGACTTGTGCTCCAGACCCTTCCCCAGCTCCGCTGCCCTTCTCTGGACACGCTCCTCAATGTCCTTGTGGTGAGGGGGCCACAGACAGAGCCCTGTCCCACCCTCCAGCCCCAGCAAAGCGGCAGGACCCTGCGATGCGGCTGATTCCTGGGAAACTGGAGGCTGCTCTCCCTCCTGTGCAAGCAGGATTCCCTATCACACTCCATCCTCACTCACTCGCGAGCATTTCAGTAGAGAACCGATACATAAACGAGTTTTAATAAGGCTTGCATCCACTTCGCTAACAGCCTTCCCCATCCTCACGGGCCCTTGCAGGCCGAGGTTCCTGGGCCTGCGGCGCCCTCTGCCGGGCTGCTCCAGCAGGGATTCCCAGCTGCTCTCGACGCTTCCACACCCGCGCCTCCTCCAGCCGAAGTTTCCCGGCTGCTAGGCGAGTGCTGCCCCTTTCCCCCAGATGGATTTCTCTGGGGGTCACAGCCCGGCCCCTCCGCAGCCTCTCTGCCACATTCAGGGGAGCGCTGCCGGCGTGGGGCTCCCTGGTGCAGCACCAGCCCTCGGCTCCAGAAAGAAGGTAAATCATAGAATCGCAGAGTCAGTTAGGCTGGAAAAGACCTCTGAGATCATCGAATCCAACCTCCAAACAAGCACCACCATGCCAACTAGACCATGGCAGTAAGTGCCACATCCAGTCTTTCCTTGAACACCTCCAGGGACAGCGACCCTGGGCAGCCCATTTCAAATGTTACTTTGGCCTAAGGTACTGTCACATCCCAAGTCTTTTCACACAGGCCATTTCACTGTAAGATATTAAATAAAGATCTATAGTTGATACATAATGACTTCTTTAGAAATAAACTTTTATTTTCTGCAGTAAAAAAAAAAGTTGCTACCACATCTTACCCAGTAAGATTCAGTTCTTACTGCTTTCCCTTTCTAGAGCT
Source organism: Dasyornis broadbenti (assembly GCA_013397935.1). Taxonomy (NCBI): domain Eukaryota; kingdom Metazoa; phylum Chordata; class Aves; order Passeriformes; family Dasyornithidae; genus Dasyornis; species Dasyornis broadbenti. The sequence continues at coordinate 20,728 of VZRN01003139.1, read as the reverse complement.
TTGCAATCCTCATCATTGAAAAGGGAATCCTGCATGAAGTCTTTTACCTCATCGTGCTCTATTCCCAATACCTGGTTTTTTAGATACTCACAGTCTCAAAGTACTAAAGAGAAACAGGAAAGGGCCTCTCACCCACCACACTACAGGAAATTTGGGCATCAACTTGTCACAGACAGCCAGGGACTGTAGAGAGTCCAGATGATGACACCTCTGGTAAGAAACCCACCCACCTGACGACTTTTTGCACACACATTGAAATACAAGAAATTAAATTTTAATATAAGAAGAAGCTGCTTTACTGCAAGGGTGACCAAGCACTGCCATATGTTGCCTGGAGAAGTTATGCAGTCTCTGCTCTTGGACATGCTCAAAACCCAACCAGACACAGCCCTGAACAGCCAGCTTCAGCTGCCCTGCTGTGAGCAGAGGGGTTTGACTAGACACTCTCCAGAGGTGCCTTTCCACCTCAGTCACCCTGTGATTCAGTGACCACATTACTAAGCTCTGTGTGAGGGGCACTGCTTGGTTTTGAGCTTAGGCAGTCAAAGAAAATGCCTTGAAATTCTTGTGCACAGAATTTATTCTGGAAAGATAAGGTAAGCAAAATCCTCACATTCCCCCAATTCAAATGCAAACAAATAGGAATACATTCCATAATTACAGAAGCAGCTTTTTTTCTTAAACTTGGAACCGTTTCTCACCTTACAAAGCTCATCATTCTCCTCTTTGACAGGCAGAGAATTAGTATTTGTGCAAGAGTCCGAGTCTGATATCTCTACTGAGCTGTCAGCTTGTTCTGATCCATCGTACCTATCGGTGGAATCAGTATCCTTCTCCCAGTCGATGAACTCCAATTCATCTAAAATAGAATATTGGTAAAAGGAGTTTTTCTTAATCACCATCTATGATAACCATGTAGTCAAAGTAACACTACAGCTATCCTGAACTTGGGGGGAAAATTGCAATGTTACTTTACCCATGGTCAACTGATCTTTAAGCATTCTGCGTCTCATAAAAGCTAAATCCTACTAGCAGAAAGTGTTCTATGAAGAAAGATAAAAATTACATACAAAAAAATTATTTCAAAGTACTCTCTGCAAATAGGCAGTACATTTAACTGCACAGATAGGTAACGTGTTCTTTTTAGTTTAGTTATTATTAATTTTTCCATGGTTTACTTAGTGGACTTTTGCCCAGTTGCATTGGATTTTCCAAGTGCACTTGTTCAGAATTAACTGTTCCAAGCAAATTGCTTAAACAGTGTTAACTAACATCTGCTGTTGGTGGTGACCCTCACAGAGGAATGAAAAAGCTAGTTGAAATGGTCACCTCCTAGAACACCATGCCTAAATATACAGGTCTGCAGATCAAATCTCCACACACATCAAAGAGAGAATTGTTGAGGACAAATTAATAGAAACAGGCATAAGATGGAGCTAAAAAACAACAAATAAAAAAGCCCCAAACAAACCCACAACACAATGGCAATAAACAAAGAAATGCAGACAGAAATCCAGAATGTTTCTTTCACTATCCTCATGACCATGTGGTATTTAATGCTACTCCAAAACGCCATTTGTAGCTCCAAGGACCTACTGAAGTCCATGGAAATCTGAGCTGCAGTAGCACCCTCACCATCCTTCAGGTCCAAGGGCCACAAGGTACTGAGAGGGATAATTCCAATATATTTTGTACAAATGAGCATGTTCAAAGGAGAAGGGATGAAAGCTTTTTCGGGGATTGCTTTTTTTGCTTTTGTAAATGTGATATTTCTAACACTCGAATAGCCATGTACAGGGGAGAGGCAGCAGAGAAAGGAGGTACCTGCACAATGCTCCAGGCACCTGTACGTATCCATGGAACTGTGACAGTACCTTCTGTACTTGGCAGTGCTACTAAAATCTAAATCACTAGCTTCTACAGCAAACTTCCAAACTCTGACAAATAAACACACAGCTATAGTGTTGCCTCCTTTTCCACACACATGAATGTATTTCTGACTATGAGGAAACTTAATCAGAAATTTTAAACACAGACATCAGCAACCAGGTAGCACATAGAGGTTTCTCTTGAAGCTATGTAACAAGTTACATGCAACTTGTGACAATGGTATAAATTCCTTGATAAAATACAAGGAAATCCATTTTATCTTGTCACACTGAAGTACTGATACTGTGCCTCTCAAAGTGAACTTCATGTGAAAGGGAACATCACTTTTAAAAACACTTTTCACCTACTGTCGCTACACATATATATGCACACACACAGAGACACACTATGTACAATGCTAAACTTAGTGTGTATGATGGTTACTTCAACAAACATGGAAATTATAGTTCTTTTAGTCCCTACTGCTTTCAAGATATTTTTGGGTTTAGAAGAAAAACATGATAATTATTGGATTTTCTCAGTAACCTTCAAGCAGATACATAACAAGTCAGGATTTCTTCAATTACACAGAGAAACCAAATTTCGCTATCTTACAAGATGAAAAATAAGTCTCTGTATTGTCTCTTAAAAAAAAAAAGAGAAAGATTAAAACCTGCAGGGTACACTTGTGGCAGACAAGTGAATGATATTAATGGTAGGTTAGAAAAATTCCTGGTCAGCAACAGACTGCAGTTTAGAAAACGAACAGTGCCTTCCTTTTCAAAAAGAAAGTTACTAGGAATTACAAAATATAACCATCAGATATGTCAATGACAGTGATATATAGACAGTAAAAATATGGATGAAAGGAGGAAGATTTTGCATTTTTGTTTTAAACCTAAGGAGCATATTTAATGTGTCACACACAAAACAAAAAGTCATCAGTCTATCTATTTGCTCAGCTTGCAGCAGTGTGTGAATGCTTTGCCAGACCTCCAGGATCCAGTCTAACTGTAGTACTTCAGATCTAGCTGAACTATTACAAAGTTAACCTAACTCATTTTTTTACATTGAAAAGACTTCCTAACAAGTTCTAATCTAACTTATATATTATCCTAATTAGCACTTATATAATAGAGCACACAAGCAAAGATTTTTCTGTCTTCAGCTGCACTTTTTAATCAATTTCTCTCCCCTCTGTCATTTCCTGTTGCATGAATTGGAAAGGAAGTTCTAAGACCTAAGCTCATGGCTGTTCACACAGTGCAGCTAACAGGTGAAGCAAGGAATATTGTGTTCTAAATGAAAATGCACGCCACAGAAAATGATGCTATCTGCAGCTGCAAAGTCTGCCACATCTAGTCAGTAGATGAAGACAACTGTGTTCCTTTATTCCAAGGTTTAAAGTTTGTGTACATAATTTATACTAAGAGCTTACTCTACACCCAGATGAAATTTATGGGAAAAAAAAACTTGCAAACGTCCAACTGATTTAACCAAAATAGGAATAGATCATGTCACTTTGTCAGAGTGACCTCAAGAATATTTTCATTAGAGCACCTGAAACCGACAGAAGGTTTCTTGACAAATCTTGCATTTCAACATACCTTCACTACTTCTGTCCTCTAACAATAAGTCATGTCTGCTAGGCAATTCCTCTGTTTTGGAATCATCACTCTTTTTGCTGTGCAACCTTGGAATCAATGTTTTATTTTCATCATCTGAAAAATCACTGCCACTAGAGGTCCATATTATGTCCTCAGCTTCTCTAGAGCTTTCAGCAGCAGCAGCTCCTATGAAAAAGTATTGTAAAGTGTTAGATTATTACAGAAATGCAATGTTGTTAGATTTAAAAGTACAAAAAAATAAACAGTACTATTTATTAACAGGCAAAATTATCAATTCTGTTACTAGGTATTAGAGATTAATACTGAAGCATTAACTCACATGTATTTCTTATACATACATGCTTTATTTTGAGTTTAGTTCTCCACAATAAATGCTAACACTTCACTTTATACAATGAGGTTACCACTGTGTACTTCAGCAGAGTGAGGACAAGTCATGACTGTCTGACATTTAGTCCCCCTACACACAGTCCCAGCACTCCTCCACCCAGCATGTGCCCCTGTAAAACGTTCAGTGGTTTAAAAAAAGACTGTCCTTAGAATTCTGGCTTTGGGAGTTCACTGACTTTATCCAACAAATAACAAAAGAATAAAAGTATTCCATCAATAGAGATTACTCTCCAGTTTCCTCCTGAGAGAAAAAAAAACAAACTTCCCACGTGTTGCAAAGAAAAGCTGTTGTGCTTTCGTAGTAAGACATTTTAATACAAAATACCTTTCTGCACCATTTTTAATAACAAAAGCAAGGAGAAAAGGATTCATGCTTAGCATGGAGCATACTGAACTAGAAATCATAGGAAGGCAGAACCTTGCACTTCCTACCACTAATAAAACTTTGTAAGTAAATGGGAATTTAGACAATTACTGGGGATTTGGAATTAGGCAGAAGGGCCCAGAAGAGAGAAACACAACCACATCTCCTCCTGCAACACAGAGAGGTTCATCTTAGAAATCTAGAAAAGCTAGAACCCCAAAAAGTAAGCAGAAAGTGCCCAGTAGGTCACCTACTAACATCCAACAGAAGTAGTACAGCTGCTGGAACAAGCAGAAATATAGACAGAAGAATATCACCCCCTCTCTCATTCCTTTCCTCCAGACTCAAAAGAAGGGAAAGAACTAGGAAGACTCAGTAAGTCCTCCTCCTCTTTACTCTGTGTAGAGTTCTTTTTTTTTTTTTAATGACAATTTAAGCAGCTCAGGGGCATACAGAAGACTGTAAAAGCAGGAGGTTGACAAAATTCTGTTTTTCTATCTATTGCTCATATTTACAAAATATGTGTTCTCTCGTGCCTACTTGTCTGTCTAGAAGACGACAGATTAATTTCACCCTCAATCTATACAGCTAAGGGCTATTTTTCATTCCTTCCTGATAAAAACGTGAAGGATTTAAACATCCCATCCTTGTTATAATCCACCCCATATACAGAATTAGTGATGCTTCTTTCACCTGTTCAACTGCAATAGCCGAGTGCCTGCAGCTTTGCAGAATAAACTCCCGGCACTCTGGGTGAATAAAAGGGCGCAACCACAATAGCAAGAGACTGTGTGTCTGATCAAAATTACCTTCTAATTACAATAACAGAAGAAGAAAGCAACCAGTATTTTGAGTCAACTTCTAGTTTAATATAGGACAAAATAAAGTAACAATATTCTGATAACGTTAACATGAAATAATCATAACATACTAGCTGCACTTTCAGTAGATGTTAACAGTGGTCCAAGATGCTTCTTAATCCTGGATTTCTTAACAGGTCTCTGGGCCTATATTAAAGACAGACAGAGAGAGATTTAACCACTAAGACATTAATAATAATTTTAACATGTATCAATATATTCAAAGATGTTGTTATTCACCCACCAAAGCTCAGCAGAACAATTTCAAATTAATTTTTCTATCTTTTACAAGACTGTGATATAATGAACGTGGTATTAAAGCATGAGAATAGTAACATAAAACCTGAAGTTTCATAGATTTGGAAAATACAAACTTACTGTGACTATGACAGAAATCACATGTGACCTTGAGAAGAACAAGAGCTAGTATTTTCAGGATTAAAATGTCAAAAGTGGGTAGTAATGCTATGCTTGATAAAGCATGTGCCCTATTGAAAGGTTACAGAAAGAAGTACTTGGTCACCCTGTCTCTGGTTTTACTACTTCCCACAAGATATGCAACACTGACTGCTCAGTACCAGAAGAAGAAACAGAAAAACAACTTGGCTGATAATGCTTTTCAGCACAAAACACTTCTCACTCAGAGCTGGCGGAACATCTCTGTTCATGACCAAGCAGGATTTTCTACACTTAATTCACTATTGCAAACACATTATTTAGGTCTAGCAAAAAAACTTCAGATGCAAACTACAATATTTTTGTTACATATTTTTAGGAAAATGTAGCACTCCATTCCAAATTCAAATTATTTTTGCATCCTTCAGTGTATTATTGGAACTTTTTAAGTGATAAGTGCTATCTAGTACACAACATATTAACATACACTCAGTAAGTTACACTAATAAGTTAAGACAATGTCCTTATGTAACTGTGCTTTCCATTTTTTGTCTATTTTGACAGTTGTAACAAAATGCTGTTAGTTTGGAAACAACACCAAAAAAAAAAAAAGGCAACATCTTATGATTCAGTCAAGCATAGAAATTCACTGTCAGTTTGCATCTCTTTGTTACACCACTAAGGTAGCATTTTACCTCCAGCACTGAAGTGCTCTGAAAACCATCCCCACACCTCAGCCACGCATTGGAAATCGAAGTAGCAGACACTGATGTCCTGACACTTGATCTTTTCAGACACAGGGGTATCTCATCTGGGAATGGTGTGCATTCTGCTTTCCAAAGTCTCTTCCGCTAGAGAAAGAAAAAACAAACCCATTAAAAACACTGTGTAGACATAATCAATTCCAAGTTAAATTTACTTAATCTATTGCCCCTAGTATTTTCTGAATGTTTACAAACGAATTCCAATTTTTAATGAGCTAGGGGGAAGAAAGTCTCAAACATTTGCAAGCATCTTTTATGCAGCACTAAGTAATAACACCACTACCAATGTCAGGGGTAAACTTAATTTTTGAGAAGTACACTTTCTGTTGGTCTAAGTTACATCTCGTAGTACTTGACAGCTGGTCAGTGAAGCAGGAAAATTATATTACAGGAACATCTCGGTAAATACAATGTAACTAAATAGTGCCTTCAAAGTCGTATCTAATCTGATTTAATTTTGTTTATGCAGGAGGTCAAACTAGGTATCACTATATAGTTCACCATTAAAAACTAACCAACTAACAAAACACCCCAGACTCTTTTGGCTGTAAGAATTACATTTGTTTACATAACCGTTCCCCCACCAAAAATCCCATTCCCTTACATGGGATGCCAGAAGTCATTTGGATTATTAGATAAGTCATGAAACAGGGTGCTGATTAGCATCCAGTGTTAACATCATGCAACAAATTGCAACATCTGAAAATAGCTGAAGATGAGAGAATTGCCTGTTATCACATCCAAAGACATCTCTCAGATTCAACACCAGTTTACACACAGAAATTGAACTTGAGCACGATAAACATCTTATCTTACTATGCTACTGAAACTTATCTTAGAAAACGCTGACTGTATCATCTGTCTGAATATGTCTGTCGTCTTCTGATATACTTGCTCTCAAGCAACTACAGTTCCTACCTATAAATAATTATTACTCCAAAGTTAATTTTAGCCAGACTGGTCAATCAGGACAGTAGTATACAAGTCAAACATATGTGCAACAAAGAATCAAAAAGTAGAATCATAGAATATCCTGAGTTGGGAGGGACCCACAAGCATCACAGATGTCCTGCTCCTGCCCCTGCACAGCCCCAAGAATCACACCATGTGCCTGAGAGCACAAGTATTTGGCACTTTTTGTCCATTTTGTAAATGGCAATGCATATGTTTTCCATAAGTTTTTTTTCACTGCTCTTGAGAATGAAACAAGTAGTTTCCAAAAGTGTACAATGAGCAGCATCTTACTTCACCCCTACAGTCCTGCTGTGCATGGCAAGAAGACAGTGCAAAACAAATGGGCTTTGCAGTTACCTCTCATGGTAACAGACCCTGCTAAGAGCCTCTTCTAAACCTGCTTGGGATATTTGCACCTCAAAGCAACTACTCATAATCACCAAAGTCCAACTGTCCCCGTTACTACTCCCACTGATATATGAAAGGCACGACATTGAATCTGATGTGGTATTAAATCCAGAATCAACAGTGCTTTAGTGAAGACACGAAGGAGATCACAGCAGTTTAAAAAAAATGTTAACATTATGACACAAAGAGAAGTTAAACACTGCTTCCCTCCCAGTGAAGATGCTGGCCCAAGCCTTAAATTCAGTGCTTGGACCAGAACCTCTATATTGGGCTGTTCTCTTGGCAAGTGCTTCTGCTGGTTTTTAACCTTAGTGCTGGGAGTCTTAGTTATATGCCTGGTTTTGTAGCTTCTAGAAGATTTTTGCGAGATACATTTTGCAGTCAAAGACTTACAATATCAAATACAGTTCATGTAAGCTTATTTCTTGAATGGGATGCTCCAGCTTTGAGGAATGCGTGTCTGTGCCAACAGCAGCACCACAGCTTGCAAGCAGGTTTACAGCACACCACTTTTGATAGTCAGTTAAACGCAGAAATGGTTGCAAATAAGTGAAAAAGAAATACACATAAATGCATGCACAAAGAGTTGCATGAGGTCTTCATATTATACTTCTGTTGTTAGGAAGCTTAACAAACATAGAACTAGGGAGTTACTCTCTGTTAAGTCTCTCATTCATGTTATTCTTAAAATCATGACATTTCCTGACAGACAGCAAACCTCTGTTTCTCTGTGCTGTGCAATACCAACAGAGGAAGGAAAGAGCATGACATAAGAGGCAGCAGATGAACAGCAGAATGGGACAGCTGAGACATGGCCACTGCTGCCCACCTGGCAAGATTTGGGAACACCATATAAAAATCAGCAGGATAAAGGCTACATGCAAACTCCCTAAGTAAGAAGGCTTAGGGTGCACACAGAAAGGACATTCTTACAAGTGACAAGCTTAAAAAAGCGGACTAATATGAGCAGAACAAATAGCTGGGTTTATGCTTAGATGGTTACCCTTCTATTTAGAGAGCAATGTGAAGTGGCACTGGAAGAGATTTTTAAACAACTGAAATTCAGAGCACAAGACAGTCATAACTGTGACAGGCAAAAAGAGTTTTCATAATTAATGACTGAACAACAAATGAGTTTTATTTAATTGTGCACTCCATTAGCCTGACTAAAGGCAGGGCTGCTCAGGTTTTCAGAGCAGCAATACAGAGCTGTCTCAGAGCAGGTGGTTCCATGACAAACCAGAAACAACTGGAGTCCCCTCTTCTCCTTCTTCTTTCAGAGCACTTAGCACTCTCCAGACTCTGTGCAAGCACTGTAACAATGAACCAAACTGTCAGAAAACTTCTTTGGGAAGAAGCGCTAGTTATGTATAGCCGGTGCAGCAGCAGAAGAAAGGATACAAGGATCAGCGGGGCCACTCCAGCAGCTGCTTGACACCATGTCAAATTAATTACAACCTGAAGAACCATCAGTACTGCTGACACTTCTGGTTAATTAGTTCTTTGCTTCACCATGCATCCTGCTCCCCAGATTCAAGAAAATCAGAGTTTTGCTACCACCACAGAGACATTTACAGCCACTGCAATCACTGAGAAAACCTGAAAACAGTCCCTGAAGTCCCAAACCAAGAGAGTAAAGAAATACATCCTTTCTATGAGATATTCCTCAGCTACTGCAAATTTCTGGCAGACACCGCTTGGAGGGAAGCAAAAGAGAAGGACTTTTGATTGTTGATATTGACAACAGTGGCTTTGAGTTCCATGTTTTCAATACAAATATCTTGCCACTATTTCTCACATCCTAGATCACCTTAAAAAAGTGGAAAAAAACCAACCCCAAAAGACAATTATCCCATCCCAAACTCCTTGTCAATTTAAATCTCTCCATATAAATACCTGATGTGAATTCAAGAAACTGAACCTACAGCTTCAATCCACAGTTACCGAGAGGGCCTGGGAGCAGGTGCAAGGGAGTTGAGAGCAGCCTGCAGGGCCTCTATTTGGCTCTTTGCCTTCAGATATGGTGGGACAGTGCCAATGTTGGAGACAGCACTGTCACCCTTCCCCTGCAAAGCCACTTTGGGACAGAGTGTGATGTCCAAGGACTCCTGCCACAGGAATACATCTGCTGGCATGCAGAAATGGCAAGTTTTAAAGGCTCTTGGCTTCTGCTCCAGCCTGCTTCAAGGCAGCAGAAAAACTAATATTTTAAGAAACCTACTTCTCAGGAATAAATATTTATAATGAAGCTAATCTGAAGGCTGTGCTGCTCCCAAAGAAATGCAGCAACAACTGTGAGTTCTTTTAATCTTGAGTCACAAGGTTAATCATCTTTTTCTTTTACTCTGAAATAAAAATGGGGCACACAAAAAAATTACTTGTGTAATTTATCAATAGAATGCATGAAGTGTCTAGAAACAAAGGATTGGAATTTTTAAAAGAAATCACCAAAAGAGGCTCAAAAGAGCTAGAGCATGTAGACCTGGCATACACCATAAAAATCAAAATTTATTACAAAACAGAGTCAGACAAAGAACCTTGTGAATTGTATAGGGTATCAGAAGACAAGACACAATATGACCTCTGAAACTTTGAGTTAAAAAGGGAAGGCTAGGATGGCTACCTCATATAGAAATTGCCTTGACCTCTGTTCACAAAAGCATTGCATTTTGTCTCTGGAGCAGTTCCTTCTAAATGAGTGAAAAAAAAAAATTTACTTAATCCTATTGCCATCAGTGGAATTAGGATCAACGCCACCTCATAAAAGGCATGGCAAGCAACCCTTACCCCATTACTCCTTTCGTTATTTCCAGTGAGATAAAGGTAAGTCAGCCTACATGAGTGCAAGTGTGAGGAGAAAGGAAGCACACTCTGAAAAAACAGTGAGTATGCACAGTGATTACACAACAGACTACTGGAAGTATGGGGCCGGGGTGTTGGATTTGATTTTTAAATAGATGTTCCTATCTAAAACATCTTCACTCAACCAATCTGTGTGGTTACCCATGCCTAAGACTTGTTACCCAGAAACACCTTATATGAAGTCACTGGGACCGTATGCTCAAAGGCTACTCCCTACAAGCTCTCTATACTCCAGACAATCCCACTTTTCTGGGGCTGCTCCAAAGAACATCGGAAGAATCCTTAGGAATACGTGACCCGTTTATTCTCTACCTCATACGCAAGTAGCGTTTCTTTGACACATCACCTTCTATAACACAAAAAGCAACACAAGCTGAAGGACAAAACCAGTAATAAAATGTTTCACTACATGAACTGCTCCTGCTACTGGCATGCAAATACAAAAATTAGTCACATCACTTAAACATCACTCAAAAGTACTCAAATACAACTATTATATTCTCCCTGAACAGAGCAGAATGAAAAATTATTGAAAATCACAGCTCTGGTTTCCAGAGACTTTTCATGTTAAAAAAACCCACAAAATTTGAAGGGAACTATCACATAAAAGTACACAAATGTCAAACATGGACCAACAGCCATCCTCATCTTCCACCTCTGTTCTTTGTTCTAGGCTTCACATAAAATTACTCATAAACTGAAATCACTTTAGCTTGTCTTGGCCTTCTAAAGTACAATTTTAAGGTAGTACAAAACTAAATTTGACAACAGGCACCTCATTTTCAGCAAAACTCAGTATTCATGATACTGAGCTCCTGAAGCTGTAATAATAGTTTTTAGTGTCTAGATAGAAAACAAAGTTTTCATTTAATAAGAAAACACCCTGCATTTTAAATCCTCAAGTGAGAATTTAAATAAAGGTTGCAGACTTAAAGCCACAGTTGTATTTTTTCCAGCTAAGATTACTTTTTTACTCCTATGAAAACCAGTATGCATATTTTCCAACGACAATTTGCAAGAACACACATGGTCCCTAGAAAACTCCTTATCAAGTTGTAATAATTCATCAAAAAATCTATACTGCAAGATCACAGTCTTTGACAGCAATGATAACCTGCCATAACATACTTCCTTCTACTGTCAGTATGCACATGGTAAAGAAATATTAAAACCAAATTAAAACCTCAAAATACTTTTCCCATTGCTATTCACGTGTGAGGCAAAATTTTTAAAACCCTCTTTCAAACTCTTTCTTTGTGCTTATGATTTTTACTACATTAAATGAAAGACTATTCTCATTGACTAATACCAATGCATTTAAGATTACCATTTGAATTTGTCAGCATTTTTTAACCTATACATTCTTTTTTAAGCAAGAGTATAAATTATTACATGCTTACATTGAGAAAACCTCTCATGGAATACTATTGAAGAATTCAACACAAAATTAAGCTATCCAAAATGTTTAGGCTATAACAATAGTATCATACCTTTTTGTTACATATCAGGTTGGTGTGGGTTTTTTCATCAGTTTAATTAATAGTGAAGAAGTAGGGAGGACTGCTCTATTTTCACTTGATCAGTACAAGTTTTCATTCATAAAGTAACAAGGAGCATTATCTTTGTCAGCAAAAGAAACTACTATTCTCAAAAGCTGTCATCACATCGCAACAAGAGTTGGTTAAATCTTGTTTCAGTTAAGTGTGCAGTTTTTCAACAGCCACAAACTTAAAACCTTTCAGAAGAAAACATGTATAGTGTCAGTATTACAAGCTAATATAAGTGAAGTATAGCAGGTTATTTTAAGCTTGCTGTTGACATTTTCTTCCATTAAAATTTATTTTAAATGTGCTTATATTTAGAAAGCGGTTGAACATTCACAACGTTATAGACAAAATGCCTGAGGAACCAAATCTGTCATCTGTCAACTCTATATATGACACTTGTAGTCCCTCTTTCAGCAGCACCTCAATATTAGCATATGCATGGCTAACCAGAGCCAGCACATCCTAATTGTCACCCTGCGGGGAACATCCAATGTACGAAGCAAATTACCATAGGAAAGGGACCGAGAAATAGCAAGGGGCGCGTCTCCTCCCTCCACTGCCACACAGGGAAGCGAAGCTGCTCCTACCAACTGGTAGGAATTGGTCAATCCTGGCCTTTTCCTCTCCAGTTTTAGTTTCCCTGCACTTTTTCCCAAACTGCCATGTAACAAGGCCGAGCTCCCCTCTGCCCTCGGTGCAGCTGTGCCACTATGCATTTCACCGTCAGTGTTGCGCAACCGCGCACACCAGGAACGCGGAGAAGGGCCCGTGTTCCCGTCCCGCGTTCCAGCGTGGCGGGTCCCCAACACAAGTAACGCCTTGGAGCCGGATATGCAAGGGCAGCGAGGGGACAGCGCAGCAGCTGCTGCTCTGCCGCCACCACCACCCACCCCCGCGCCCCTCGCAGCGGGGCCGGGAGGCGCAGCCGGCCGGCGGCCGGGGCGCACGGCAAGACCGCCGCGAAGAGCGCAAGGAGCGCCAGGGCTCGGCCTTGCGGGGCAGCCGGGACTGCGTCCGCCGGCCCAGCCGAGCCCCTTGTCCTCCCGTCCCGCCGCTGCTGGTACCTTCCCGCCGGGCATGGCCCCCGGCGCGGCGCCGCGTCCCCGGTCACGTGGCGGGGGAGCACCGGGGCGGGGCCAAGGGAAACCCCCAACCCGTGCCCTCCCTTTGCAGCTTTGGCGCCGCCGGAGCCGCGCCTCCTGATTGGGCGGGGAAAGGTGACGTCATGGAGGGGCGGGGTTCCCGGGCAGAGTGCGCGGGACGCGCGCGCGGGGTGGGGCCGGCAGCAGGAGGGCGCTGGAGCTGCCCCGGGTGGGGGAGTTTGTGCGCGGCACTTTTGATGGGAAATATGTCTGCTGTTAGCGCCATTAAAATAAAACTTTTTCACTTCCTAAACAAAAGGTAAGCCGATAAATTTACTGGCAAAAAGGGTAATGTCAGTGTCAAGATGCAGACTTGGAAACGAAACTGCTTTGCATGGATGTTCTCTTCCATGAAATGCTAAGTTGCAGCTAACACAAGGAAAAAAAGGCTGATAACCTTTGCAAATGTTTTACTGGTACAAGTGGAAACACTAGCAGAAAAGGGACAGATAGGTTATTTTTATATTGCTTATTGGATGTTCTTGAGAAGGTCTTAGGCTATTAGTACTGCTATTAAACATAATAAACAATCTTTGTAAAATGAGGTAGTTGTAGCTTAATTAGAATTTATAAAGCACATTTTGATAGAAGGTACTGCATGACTGCATTTTTATTGTTGAACCCTAATTACATATATCTGTCTATAGTTCAGAGTTTGTATTTTTTCCAAAGCACCCTATGGCAAATACACGTCTGGTGTTCTCTTTATAAAACTGCCACTAATTATAGTGGATTTTGCAAACATGAGAGCCAGAAACATCATCATCCAAACCCCATACTGCCTTTGATTTTTATGTTCAAAACATAATTAAAAGCAGTGTGTTCTCATCCTTCCAAAAATTTGCAATATTTCTTCTGAAATGACCAGACTGACAAATTAATCCTATTCTATATCCTCAAGGTGATTTTCTTTGAAAAAGTATGTTACTGCACTACTCGGATATATAATCTTATGTTAGAGCTAAACCACAGAGAAATGGACCACAGAAGTCTGGTCTGCTTAGTGAGTGTATTTTTTCTGCCAATAAACTCCTTCCAAGGATTCCAAGGTGCTTACGCCTGGGAGGAACTTACTTCTGTAGAATCCCCAGAAGGTGACCCAATCAATAGATTCCTTTTATTTGTTTGCATGTTCTGCACAAACAAGTACTGAAATGACATGGAAGTAGAGGAAGTGTGTGAGAAAGCCACCCTATATATTAGGAATTAAAACAGAGCTGTGACTTTTAAAAAATAATGTTTCGGTTTCATTATTTGAAATAATGTGAAGAAAGAATAGTAAAAGCCAAGCTTCTTGACAGAAGCTTATTTTTCCTAATACCACAACATCATTCTTCAAGTCAAATAAAAATTTCTGTTCATTATATTTTGGAAATAATAATTAACACAACTGATTATGTAATTTTCGAAGAACTGGTTTTTCAACTACATATACAAGCATATCTATGTTTTCACAGGCTTTAATCATAGTTTTGGTCCACTGTTTTATCTGATGTACTGATTGACTGTATTTGTGCTCAAGATCAAATCTTCCACTGCTCAGGGAACATTAGGAAATTGTGTACTTTTTGTATTTTTGTTGCATGAAAATTCTATGAAAAACATAAAATCTCTGTTAGCAATAAAAATTGATTTTTAGTGAAATCCAGAAAAAGTAGCATTTATTTCTTGGTGATGCTGTTGATTGCACCTGTTCCTTAGTCCACATGTAGAAAGAACTCTTTCAAAGAAACAAAATGTATTTTATACATGAGTCAAAGGATAAAGAAGCTTAAATTACTGAAGTTTGGAGCACTTGTTTATATTGATTGAATGTGCCCTTCGTTCTAATATAGATTTATGGATTCATTTCCTCTTGCAGAGTGTTAAGTTAGAGCTTTAAAAGCTTTCCAGTGTACAAAGTCTGGTACAGACAATGTCAAATTCAAACATAGAGAAAGGTTTTTGGTTTGAGTCATTTCCTCAGTGAAGTTTTAAAAGTCACAAGCATTCCAGCCACTGAACTGGGATGAAGTAGATGAGAAAAAACTCATCAAATATTTTAGAGTCTGTCTTTCAGAGTCAGATGGATTTTTATGAGTTTGTCAGGCAAGAGGTGATTCAAAGGCCTAGGCTAGATCCCAGACATATCCCAGTCAAGATCCAAAATAACATTTTCTCCTGCAGACTGTGTTGCAGTTTGATCATTCGGAGGCTTTTTTAGAAAACAACTTGAAATGCTTCAGTGTTTTTAATCCTTAAGCTCCAATGTTAGTTCCACTTCAAATGGAATTGTACTGTTTCACAGTGCAATGCATCACTATGCTGAGGCAAGCTGTAAACTGTGGGAGAGATGGGAAAGAAATCCCCACAAAGCCCCTCAGGGGATGCCAGATTGCAGTGAATCAAAGAGTCAAGTTCTTACATTCACACAAATTAAAAATTAATAGCTGATGGTTTAAGAATCAAAAGCAAAAATAGGTTTTAAATGAATCAACATACCCAGGAAGCATCTCTTTACCAGGCCTTGCCCCTGAGTCGTAAAGATGTGAGGGGCTCCAGCCTCTGGAGTGTCCTGGCTGCCGACTGGCACAGAGTGGCTGCACGCTGAGCCTAAGCCAGGTCATCTCAGCATCCCAGTTCCAAGTGCTCCCTATGGCATCTTGCAATGGCTGACATTTTTGTGACTTCTACTGTTATTACTCTGTGTCAGTGCTATAATAGGAATATGAGTACATAACTTTCTGACAGACAGTAACATTTGGGAAACATATTTGCCTACTTTTTATAAGATGTCTCTGTAGTTTAATGAGGTAAGTGCAAATAAAATAATATTTTCCAAGCTGAAACTGAACATCTATTGTCAAAGTACTGTCTTTTAGCTCTAGCTGGTGAGAAAAAATGCAGGCACATATTCAGAGCTGGAAAAAAGTGGCATATTTTAAACCTCAGTCATTAGACCAGTTTACTCCCACAAAAGTTTTTCCTCTTCATTTAATTCAACAGGATTTTAAAATTACTGAGGGGCTGATAATACTGCACTTGATAAATTTTAGTAACTTTGAATATTAAATTTGCTCTTTTAGGTCTAGTATTAATACTACTTTAACCTAATTGGTTTTATCGTGACTATGGTGTATCCTTGTGTTGAAGACTTTACAAACACTGTTACTGAAAAATGCCTTGCCCAAGGAAGAACAGTATGTTAAAAAGTGGATAGGGTAACACATTAGTCCCTTCTTCTACTGCTTTGGCAGCTGATCATTTTGGGTTTGCTCTCTACATGATTTCTCTCTGCTTTTTTTTTTTTATTTCCTGAAGTAGGCAGGAATGTGCTATTAGATGCCTTCTACATAAAGGCTATTGCATAGCAGGCAGCCTTAAGGTGGGGAATAAACAAGACACAATATATTATTAAAAGCCAAAGTTGCCATACTAAGCTGTCTTCCCTATCCAAGAAGCTCCATCATTAATAACTTCTTACTATAACTTTTAACAGAGAGAGAAATGAAACCCAAGGATTTATTGGGTTATTTAGTATTTACTTTTATATATATGCATGTGTGTGTGTATTTATTTACATAGTCTGGGCCATCCTGAGCCCTCATCTATTTGCTTACCATTCTGGTGCATAAAGAATACAATTTGATTTCATGTTTGCTTTTTTTCTTTTTTCAAAAAAATGCCATTTGAATCTGTGGAACAGCTATCTTTTTAACTTTTTCTTGCACATATCAGTGGTACAATATGTTCACTCTTTCAAAATAATAAGTAATTGTTTTCTTCTCAGTACTACCTATAATTAACAAACAACACTGAAGACCTGGGAATTTTCTTGCTGATTTCACTGAATTCAAATCCAGCCTTGAATTATTTCCCTGGAGCTGCAGAAAGCCATGTTGAGATTGTTTACTTAATAAAGTCTGACCTGTTGCAAATATTCCAGCCACAGTTGTGAAAAGACTTGAGCTTTTTCTATAGTGGAAGTGTTATAGTTTCTTTTCCACTTTCTCGAGCCACACGTTGCGACGCCAATTATGTCGTGGTTTGAGCCTGGCCAAATGCCAGGGACCCCCAAATTAACACACCCACACCCAGGGCTCCTGAGTTGAGATAAGGAAACCCGGGGAGAAGACGCACTCAATGGGCAAACAGGACTAACTTAGGTTGCAAAGTGATCTAATTTATTACTAACAGAGTCAGAGGAGTAAATGAGAAGTAAAATAAACCCTTCAAGGCCACCGTTTCTCCACTCACTCCCCTCCCTCCTTCCCAGCAGCTGCACAAGGGAACAAGGCATTGCAGGGGAGGGTGGCAGGTCAGTTCATCACCCAGATCTTCCTCCCCTGCCCGGGGAGAGGCTCTTTTCCTCTGCGTAGCCATGGGTCTCACCGTCGGCAGCCCGCCCGACACTGCTACAGTGACGCTGGTCCCCACACAGGCAAGCAGTCTCCCCAAAACTGCTACGGCGTGGGGTCCATCTTCCACAGAGTATAGACCTCCGAGCCAGGCCGTTTCCATCTCGGGAGCAAGGCTTCTTCT
>VZRN01003138.1:27258-41471 GCA_013397935.1 Dasyornis broadbenti | reverse complement strand
GGTAATTCCTGCAGCCGCCTCCGCGCTCCCGGCTTTGGGATGGTGGGATCAGGTTTGGGATGGCGGGATCTGGGATGCCGGGCTTAGGTTTGGGATGGCGGGGTGGGCTTTGGGATGGTGGAATCTGGAATGGCGGGCTCGGGTTTGGGATGCCAGGAACAGGTTTGGGATGGCGGAATCGGGTTTGGGATGGTAGAATCGGGGATGGCAGGCTCAGGTTTGGGATGCCGGGATCAAGTCTGGGATGCCAGGATCACGTTTCCTCCCACAGCTGGTTCTGGTTACCCCAGCGCGGGAGCCGCCGAGGGGGCGCGGGACGGGGACATCGAGGGACCCCAACATGGAACAATCATCTGGAGGGGTCAGGGGACACCTCAGGCAGTGCCACCCGCCGGGGACATCCTCACCCATCCGCAGGCTCTGCATTCCCGGCTCCAGCAGCATCGCCATGGCCTCACTGGAAGAGAAGGAGGGGACAAAATCCATCCCCGCGGCCCCTCGGCGCCGTGGGGTGGCCGCGGTGTCCCCTCAGGGAGACCCCAGCTTGGAACCCCCCCAAAAAACGCACCGGGGCCGGGGTTTGTGGGGTTTGGCAGGAGGCGACCCCAAATCCCAGCTCCCAGGTGGCACCCGCTGTCACTGCGGGGACAGGGACCCGGGTTCCTGTCGCTGAGAGGCACAGGCAGATGTGCGGGATCCAGATGTGCAGGACACAGCTGTGTGGAAATCGCTGCTCCAGCACATTTTTACCCTCGACCAAAGCCCTGGTTTTTTTGGCGGGGCTGGTTTAGGAAAGACCCCAACTTCTTTTCCCTCTGGAAGCGCGGTGGCCAAAGGGATCCCGGCTCCTCCCGGGGACTCTGACCCGGCCTGTCCCGGCTCCAAATCCTCTTCCCGGGATAACACCCCCAGCTCCTGGCTCCCTTCCAGAGGCCACGGCACCCCGAGCCCCCCGCTCGGCGCCGGCCGCTCTCATCCCACAAACCCGGAGGCTCGGGCTAGGGCTGAGCTCATCGGGAGAGGCCTCGCCGCCAGCCAAACCCACCCACGCGCTGCCGGCCCCGGCAGCCGTCCCTCTTCCCAAAAAAAAAAAAACCCTCAGGATACGAACGGCAGGTGGGGAGGCTTTCCCTGGAATGGGGGGTCCGGTTCCGGCCACCCCGGAGCTGAGGGCGGGGAACGCGGTCTTGGTGGCCCTGGGGTGGCACAGAGCGGGGTCCTGGCAGGCTCGGGGTGTCCCGAGGGGCGGAGGGTTTCCATAAAAACGGGGCTTTCCAGGTTTTCCTGCCCCTAAATTCTGGGATTCCGGCAGAAACGCTGCCCGGGGCTCGGCTTGTGTTTTGGGACGTGCAGGGATGTCCCCAGTGTCCCCAAGCCCGGGCTCAGAGCTCCCAATTCCCACTGACGGACGGAGCCAGAGGGACACCAGCCCTTGGAGGCTTCGTGGCTTCACTCGCTGTCCCTCCATGGCCCTGGGGGGTCCAGGTGGTCACTGCGGGGTCTGTGCTGACCCTCAGCCTCCGGGTGGCCAAAATCCTCCTTCTCCAGTGGCCACCTCTGTCCCCAAGGTGCCAATCCCCTACCTGGCGAGGAGGGTGGGTGGTCACTGCCAGCGCTGGGCAGTGACCTCCAGGGGACACCGGACGGAGCCCCTGACTCCGGGGGTCCCTTCCAGGGGAGGATCCCGGGGGCTCCGGGGCTCCCTGGGGCGGGAGCAGCGATTTTGAGGATTTTCCACCATTTCCGCCTCTGCGGGGGCTCGCGGAAACGGCCAAAAGGAAACAAAGTTTGGGACGGGATCGGGGTGGCGGAGCCAGGAGAGAAAGGAAAAAAAGTTTGGGGCGGGATCGGGACTGTGGCACGGCCGGGAGTGGCACGGGGACAGCGGCTTGGCCTGGCACGGTGTCCCCACACACTCGGGGTGACTCCGCGGGGTTGGGGGGCTCAGGGCAGCTGTGGGGCTCCGATCCAGATGTGCGCGGACAGAAGGAGGCTTTTGTCCCCACATCCCGCCTGTGCCAGGGCTGAGCACGGCTGCGGGGTTGGGGACACCCCAAATCCCCCGGAGAAGCTGTCGGGGTTCCCTGGAGCCCTTCCCTGTCCCCTCGGCCGTGGCTGGGACACGGGAGCCACCCAGGGGTGTCCCTGGCACGGGCTGCCACAGCCCCCGAGCCGTGCTGGCTCTGTCCTTGCGATGTCCCCAGTGGCCCCGGCAGTGTCCCCCAGGCCAGGGCACACGGGGACAGCGCCAGACCCTCCATCCCCATCCCACAACCCTCATTCCCACTGGGAAAAGCCCGCGGACTCCTGGCACCTCCGCAGCGTCCCCAAACCCCCAGGGGCGGTGCCACCCTCACCTGGCCCGGGGGACAGGGCTGATCCCGGCGTCCCCGGGCCCTGCTGTCCCCAGCACTCCCCACCCCGGGCCACTCACCGCTGTGGGGGGGACACGGCTCGGGGACCCCTCGGCCTCCGCCTTGTCCCTCGGGCTGTGCCCGCCGGGCTGGTGGCTCCGGCCGCCCCGGCGGCTCGGCTCTGTCCCCGCGGCTCGGCTCTGTCCCCGCGGCTCGGCTCTGTCGCCGTCCCGCCCGCGGCTCTGTCCCCGCCGGGGCCCCGCGCAGCCCCCCGCGCTCCGGCTTCCTCCCACTCCCTGTCCCGGCCCAGGCAGCGCCTCAAATTGCAATTCCAGCTGCAGATGTGGGAGCGGGAGGAGGAGGAGGAGGAGGAGGAGGCAGGGCCAGCCCCAACCCCTGCCCCGCCGGCAGCGGAACCTCCGCTCCCCGCCCGGCCACGGCCACCGAGGTGGGGGGACCGGTGTGGGACAGAGCCCACCCCAAACAGGCCAGGATGGAGGGACATCGCCACCCCCAGCTCCGCCAGGGCCCCCCGGAATTTGTCTCCATTTCTCTGCCGGGTTTGTCGCTGCCCGTCCCGGGTGGCATCGGCTCTGTCCGCGCGTCTGTCCCCACACCCAGCCCGGCTCCAGAGCCCGGGATTATCCCGGGAATCTCCTCCCCAGGGACGTTGCCTTTCCCAAAGGGGGCTCCTGGCTCTGGTTGTGCCGGGAAGCAGAGCCGGGGATTCCAGATTTGGGATCAGAGCAGGGAGATCTCGAGGGTGGGAGCAGAGCCAGGGGGATTCCAAATTTGGGATCAGAGTTGGGAGATCCCGAGGGCGAGAGCAAAGCTGGGGGACCCCAGATTTGGGATCAGAGTCGGGAGACCCCAGGGGAGGGAGGCAGACAAAGAGTCCGTCCTGTCGTTCCCAAAAATCTCCATGAAGGGAAGAAACCGCCCATGGGGGCCTCAAAAGCACGGGCAGGACATTGGGATCGTTCCGATAATCGAGACTTTTGGGATCAGTGGGATCGCTGAGTTGGCAACGCTGAGATAATTTGGGACGTTGAGATAATTGGGATCATTTGCGTCGTTCGGTCCGTTGAGCTCGTTGAGATCGCTGAGATAATTGAGATTGTTTAAATTACTAGGATCACCGAGATAATTGGGATTGTTTAAATTGTTAGGATCACCGGGATAATTGGGATTGTTTAAATTGTTAGGATCACCGGGATAATTGGGGTCATTGAGATCGTTTGGGATTATTGACATCACTGGGACCAGTAAAACCGTTTGGAACATTGGGATAATTGGGATGATTGGGATCATTGGGATAATTTGGGTCACTGAGATTGTTGGGATCATTAGGATCATTGGGGTGGCTGAGATCCTTGGGATCAGTGGGAGTTTGGGATCATTGAGAGAGCGACACCCGGACCCCGCAGAGGACACGAGGGGATTTCCGAGCGGCATTTGGGATTATGCCGGGATTATACTGGGCTGTACTGGGATTTTTGGGGTTCCGGGTGCCCGAGAGGTGTCCCAGCACCCCCCAGTCCTGCCTGGCACCGCTGCCCCGGAGCCGGGGAAGGTTCTGGAGGGGAGGGACAGGGACGAGGGCGGGAGCTCCGCCCGTGTTTGCGTCCCTGGCTCCCCGACAGGGATGAGGTAGCGCTTTCCGGGAATTGAGGCCCGGCCCATGGAAATGCCGCCGGGACAGGAAACCCGGGACGAGGACGGAGAAGCGGGGCTGGAAGCGAGGCCGGAGCCCAGCCCGGAGCCGCAGGCAGCGGGGAGAGCAAAAGTCCCTCACGGGCACCCTGAAGCGGCAGCGGTGTCCCCAAGCTGGGAGCTGGGGACAGGATCCGGGCAGCTCCTCCCCTCCCGCCCAGTGCTCCCAGTTTGCTCCTTCCCGGGATTTCTGGGGACAAACTGGGCCTTCCTGGGCCGGGAGCTGCGGCGGGATGAGGGAAATCATCATCATCATCATCATCGTCACCATCGTCACCCCCATCTCCCGTCCCAGGTGTCCCACACGGAGCTGGTGGACCGGGATGGATGACCGGGTGTAAACTGGGATGAACTGGGATGAGGGACACCGTCCCCACCACACCGAGGTCCCGGTGACCTCAGTGCCGAGGGGACCCGGAGGGGAGGGGGTGCAGCCCCCCCCAGACGCCGCGGTCCCGGCACTGCCGGCGCTCCGGGAGCGGGGATGGATCCCACCCTTCCCACCCAGCCCGGGAAGGGCTGGATCGCTTCCTTCCCCCCGCCCCGCCAAGGCCGCGGTGCCAGCGGGGGGGACGCGGTGCCACCCCGTTCCCACATTCCCGGAGGCCATCCCGTCCCGAGGCTGCCATTCCCACATTCCCAGTGGCCACCCGAGGTCCCCCCCGGGCCTTTGCCTCGGCGCTGTCCCACGGGGATTTTTGGGGATTTTGGGTTTGGAAAGCCCCGGGAGCCCCCGGAAAGCCCCGAGAGCTCGGGAGCACCCGCGGGCACCGCGCGCCGGCCTCGGCTTCCCCTGGGCACACACGCGTGTTCGGGCACACGATCAGCCCCCTCGCACACGCGTGACCACGCGATCATCGCCTCGCACACACACAGGTTCTCACACACACATGAACACGCGATCATCGCCTGGCACGCACACGGGTTCTCACACACACATGAACACGCGATCATCCCCTCACACACACACAGGTTCTTACACACACATGAACACACGATCATCCCCTCGCACACACACGGGTTCTCACACACACGAACACGCGATCATCCCCTCACACACGCGTGTTCTGGCACACGCATGAACACCCACACCATCCCCACACGAACGCATAGGTCCCACAGTGTCCCCCTGTTCCCCGTGTCCCCAGCCGGTGTCCCCGCCACGGTGTCCCCAAACCCTCCCCGTGGCCCTGAGGAAGAGGAGGGCGAGGGGGAGGCAGCTGCCATCCATTACCGGGGGGAGGGAGCCTCTCCCGGGGGCGCTCCCGGGGCTGCTCCGGGGGTCCCGCCGGGCTCCCGCCGCTCCAGAGGCTCTTCCCGGCCCCGGGTCAGCCGGAGTTCTCCGGGAAAGGAAAACAAACCGTGAGGGGCACGGAACGGGGGGAGCTGCGGCGGCGCGGCCACTCTGAGGTCCCCAGTGCCCCCTCCCGGTGTCCAGATGTGCCCAGATGTGTCCCGGTGTCCCCAGGGACAGCCCCCACCCGGCTGGCCCCGAGTCACCATCCTGCGGCCCCCACCCAAGAGCCCCTTCCCTGCCCGCAGGGATTTGGGAATGAAGGAGCCGGGAACGCTTGGAATGGGGGCTGCAGCCTGGAGCTGCTTTTCCATGGGGATTTTTGCCGCCTCTTGTGAGGGGTTCAATCCAGAAAATCCCGTCCTGGAGCTGTGGGATGATTCCCACCCTGTCTGGGATCCGGCTGGGACATGGCATTGTCCCACTGAGGGACTGTCCCCGCAGTGTCACCCCGCTACAGAATTCCCGCTTCCCAGGTATCCCACTCCCCAATATCCCAGGGATTCCCAATCCCCCTGCTTCTCCCACCCTCTGGAGCACCCCAGGCTCAGGGATCCCTCCCGGCTGGATGAGGCCAGAGGGATTTGGGGTACCGGGAATTCCCCAGGATCTCACTGGCCCCCTCAGCACCGCGGGTGTCGCTGCCCACGGCCCCGGCCTCTCCATGGGGAGGAAAATTAAGGATTTGGGGAGGAAAATCGAGGATTTGGGAAAGAAAACGGCTCTTCCCACTCTGCGGCGGGAGAGGGGGGGCTCCCGCCGGCTCCAGCTGCCAGAACCGACGGCTCAGGTCCTGAAAAGCGTGAAAAGTGCAAAAATGAGGAGCAAAATGCAAAACGATGTCGCAAAGTGGGAACACGGATCGGGAACACGGATCCAGGGCGGATCAGCCGCCGCAATTCCCGCATTCCCGGCGGGTGCTGGAAGCGAGAGCGGTGTCGGGGACATCGATGTGACAGCGGCCGTCCCTGAGCGCTCTTAAACGCGTCCTGCACTTTGGGATGCTCATCCCTGTACCAGGAATGCGGTGGGAGCTGCCGGGGGCATCCTGGACACCCCCAGCATCCCAAAGATTCCTGAAGTTTCGGCTCCAGGCTCTGGAGAGGGGTTTGGAAGGGAAAATGTCCCAAAGAGTGACAGCCCTGGGATGTCCCCCCCCGGAGCTGGGCACCCCTCAGGGAACACCGGGATGGGGGAGGACGCCTCGAACATTCCCAGCGAAGCCGCTTTCCCTGGACTCCCCCGCAAGCGCCGGGAGTTCCAAGCCGCGGTTTTCCTGCCGGGAGTTTTGGCAGGATCGGCGTTTTCCCTGCCAGGACCCCCAAACCGGGATGTTTCCAAGCCAAGCTGCTGTTCCCGTTCCGCCCCGAGCCTCCCGCGGGTGGGAAAAGCCGTTTCTCATCCCAAGCTCCATCCCTCGGCTTCTGGAATCACCACGCCGGGAGCTCCCCGCACCCAGGGGCTCATCCCGATGATGTTTGTCCCAAACACCCCCAGGGTGGGAATTGGGGTTGGGACCTCGGGAATCCCTGGATTTTGAGGGTCCCAAGCGGCTCCTGGGAGGCCGGTGGGTGGGAAAAAGGGACACGGAGCGGGGAAATGAATCCTGGGGTCTGCGGGATGATTTTCCACCAGGAAAATCCCATCCCAGCAGCAGCAGCGCAGATGGGAGTGAGGGGGAATTTTGGTGCTGCCAGGCGGCTCCAGAGGTTGGGAATTGCCCCCCTGGAGCTGGAGGAATCGGGAGCTGAGGGTTTGATCCCTCAGGATCGGGGCTGGGATGGGACCCGGTCAGTTCCACATCCCTGCGCTCCAGCATTCCGTGGGATGCTGGAGCAGTTGGGATCCCCACATTCCAGATCCAGGTCCCATCCCAAAGCTAGGAGAAGCTGGATCCTGCCTGTGGGAATGCAGCGAGGCCGCAGCCGATCCCAGGCCTTGGAGCACGACATTCCCAGGTGCCTCCGCCTCCCAGAACGGAACCTGCAGGTGTTTGGAGCTCCTGGAATGCTCCTCGGAATGCCCTTGGGGGATGGAGCAACACCAGGAAGGATGGAGCACCATCCCGAGGGAATGTTGTGGCTCCACGGGTGGGAAGATGGAGCATCATCCCAAGCCAGGATGGGAATTCTGTGACTCTGGCTGTGGGAGGATGGAGGATCATCCCAAGCCAGGATGGGAATTTTGTGGGATGTGGGAGGTTGGATCATCATCCCAAGGAAGTACAGGGATGTCTTGGCTCCAGGTTTGGGAGCTTGGAGCAACATCCCGAGCCAGGACGGGAATTTTGCGGCTCCAGGGGTGGAAGGATGGAGAATCATCCCAAGGAAGCACAGCGACATCTTGGCTCCAGGTTTGCGAGATCGGATCTTCATCCCAAGCCAGGATGGGAATTTTCTGGCTCCAATTGTGGGAGGACGGAGCATCACCCTGAGAGAGGATGGGAATTCCGTGGCTCCAGCTCTGGGACAATGGAACATCATCCCAAGCCGGGGAAGGGCTATCCCAGCTGGATTTGGGAGCCCCTCACGGCCATGGACCACACAGACACCGAGTGGGAAAAGCAAACCCCGGGATTTTGGATCGGGAATGACGCCACCGTTCCCCCACAGTCCCCAGGGCGTCCCTGGCCGGCCTCGGCACCGCGGCAGATTTCAGGATTCGGGAATTAGCGCAAGCAGGAGCGGGTCCGTGTCATATCCCATTACCTCGGAGCTCCATCGCTCCCGGTGTCGCAGGAATAATTCACATCCCGCCCCTCCTCCGGGAGCCCGGCTCGCTCCGGAGCTAATGAGGCGTTTGGGATCAGTGGCTCGAGACCGCTCCGGCCCCACGTTCCCGAAATGTAAAAGTCAGGTTTGTGCATTAGGAATTGATTTTCCGCTCGGAAGCTCGCGCACGCGGGAGTGGCCGAGTCTCCGGGATGAGCGGAATCCGACCCAAAATGTTTCCTTGGAGCCGAGCTGTAGCTCGGCCTGAAATTCCTGCTGGAATGAGCCCAGGAACCAGGGTGGAAATTGGGGCTGGAGGAGGTGAATCCCTGGATTTGAAAGATCCCAAATGTCCACAGGGTGGGAATTGGAGCTGGGGGGGTGTGAATCCCTGGATTTGGGGGGGTCCCAAACATCTCCAGAGTGGAAATTGGAGCTAGAGGGTTGTGAATCCCTGGAATTAAGGGTCCCAAACACCCCCCAGGGTGGGAATTGGAGTTGGGGCCTTGGGAATCCCTGGATTTCGAGAGTCCCAAACAATTCCCCAAGGGTGACAATTGGAGCTGGAGCTGGGGGATTGTGAACCTTTGGAATTGCGGGTCCCAAACATCCCCGGGGTGGGAACTGGAGCTGAGGGCTCATGAATCCCTGGATTTGAAAGATCCCAAACATCCCCAAGGTGGAAATTAGAACTGGGGGGTTGTGAATCCCTGGATTTTGGAGGGGTCCCAAACATCCCCGGGGTGGGAATTGGAGCTGGGGGGTTGTGAACCCACAGATCTTGGGGGTCCTGAGGGAGTCTGGGGAGAGCCAGGGGGAGCCGGGAAGAGCAGGAGGAAGCAGGGCCAGGGGAAACCGGGAAGGCTGGGGAGGGGACTGGGAGAACTGGAGTGGGATCGAGGGGAGCCCAGGGGAGCTGGGGGGAACCGGGAAGAGCAGAAACCATTGGGACCGGGAGAACTGGGAATACTGGGAGGGAATTGGGCGGCGCTGGGAGAGCCAGGGGGACACGGAGGGGATCTGGGAGAGCCAGTGGGTAACTGGGAGGACTGGGGGTAAGATCGAGGTGGGTCTGGGGGGGAGCCGGGAGGAGCTCGGCGGGATCCGGGGGGAGCCGAGGGGAGCCGGGAGCCGCCCGGCCTCGCCGGGGGCCTCATTCCCACCCTTCTGCCAAAGCAAACATTTCCCTGGAGCCGCGTTCCCAGGCCTGGGTGACCCCTGGCCGCGGGGACCGGGAGGGCGGGGCTGGAGCGGGAGGATTCCATACCTGCCACCTCCTCCGCCCTTGGATCCCCCGCGCATTCCAGCCGGAGGGAATCCAGATGTGCGGGGTCTGCGCGCGGGGCAGGGCGTCCCCAGCATCTGGCCGGGTCCGAGAAACGGGAATAGGGACCCCGGGAATGGGAACGCCAGGAATGAGGACCCCGGGAATGTCGCGCTGCCCCCGGAGCATCTCAGCGGCCGGGATTCCCAAGTTTTTTCCCTCGGTTTAGGAACCCCAGGGGTTTCAATCCCAGTCCCCGCGCCAAAGCAAACCAGTCTGTGTTGACTCAGGTGTCACCCTGGTGTCACCGCGGCGTCCCCGCCGAGCCCAGAATTACGGGATTTGCCCTTTTCCCTCAGCTTTTCACACCAGGAAAAGATCATGGGAGAATGCGGGAGGGGAGTGAAGGGAGCTCGACCCCATCCCGCTCCTTCCACGGCCGCTTCTGGAAGTGAACAGGAAGGGTTTTTCCAGGGAATGTGGAATTTTGCCCTGGATTTGGGGTGAGGCGGGGGGTCCCCGGCATCACCCGCAGCCGCCTCAGGACGGGTGATTTATTCCCGCTCTTCCCATCGCTGTTTTCCTCTCCCCGCTCGCAGCCCACACCCGAATTCCCGGTTATCTCCCCGGCGTTCCGCCCATCCCGCATTCCTCCCGGGCATGGAATGAGCCTCCTCCCGCCTCTCCCCTTGGATCCGCTCCGCCCTCGCTGGGAATGAGCGCCGGACACGCGGAGGTGCCCCGAGCCACGGCGGGGACCCCATGGAGCACGGGCGGGGCTTTGTCCCGGGAAAATGCTGATCCCAGGGGGAATGCTGGGCCCCGGGATGATGTCGGTCCCCAGGAAGGTGCTCATTCCCAGGAGGATGCTGGTCCCAGGAAAATGCTGGACCCCAGGAAGGTGCTCGTTCCCAGGAGGATGCTGGTCCCCAGGAAGGTTCTCATTCCCAGGAGAATGCTCATTCCCAGGAGGATTCTGGTCCCCAAGTGGGTCATGGTCTCCTGGAAGATATTGGTTCCCTAAAGGATGCTTATTCCCAGAAGGATCCTGGTCCCCAGGAAGGTTCTCATTCCCAGGAGGATCCTGGTGCCCAGAAAGGTTCTCATTCCCAGGTGGATGCTGGTCCCAGGAGGATTCTGGTTCCCAAGGGGGTCCTGGTCCCCAGGAGGATTCTCATTCCCAGGAGGATGCTCATTCCCAGCAGGATGCTCATTCCCAGGAGGAAGCCGATCCCCAGGCTGTGGCACATCCATCCCTCCCTCCCTGGGCGACACCCATGGGCTTTTCTGGCTCTTAGCACCCTTCCTCCCGGATTTTCCATTCATTTTATCTTCCCGGGAAGGTTCCCTTTTCCAGCTGCTCCCACCCTGGGTCCGGAAAGAGGAACTGGCCGGGGTCATGTCCCGGACGCTGCCCACACAGAGCCCGGGGCCAGAGGGCTCTGGAAGCTTCCGAGCTTCCATGGGGCTGGAAGTGCTGGGACAACGTGGACTGGCAACGCTGGCACAGGATGAGGCTCCAGAGGCTCCTGGGAAAGGGCGCAGGAATCCAAGGAAAGGGACTGGCAGCAAACAGCTCCTCCTGGATCCCACTGCTGCCCACCACGGAAATGCCGGGAGAATCCTGGTAGATCCAGGGGTGCCACCTGGAGCCCGAGGGAGGGAAACTCCCCCAGCCCCCGGCCATGCCAGGCACCGTGGGCACGGCGCTGCTCCGGGGAAAGAGGAAGGGAAGCAGAGGCTGCGGAAGCGGGGGTAGAGCAGGGGCAGGAGCTGGGTCAGGCTGCCCCGGCTTTTCCTGCCCGGGGCCACGCGGCTGCTCCGGGTGGGCACGGCCCTGGCATGGATCACATGGGGCCCTCCTGGTGCCAGGGCAGGGCGTGGCACTGGGCTGGGACAGATCCCAGTTCCAGGAGTCCACCGGGATTGGCACAGCTCCCAAATCCAGGAGTCCACCGGGATTGGCACAGCTCCCAAATCCGAGTGCCCACCAAGACTGGCACAGCTCCCAGGTCCGAGTGTCCACCAGGACTGGCACAGCTCCCAAATCCGAGAGTCCGCCGGGATTGGCACAGCTCCCAAATCCGAGTGTCCCCCGGAATTGGCACAGCTCCCAAATCTGAGTGTCCACCGGGATTGGCACAGCTCCCAAATCCGAGTGTCCACCGGGATTGGCACAGCTCCCAAATCTGAGTGTCCACCAGGACTGGCACAGCTCCCAAATCCGAGTGTCCACCAGGACTGGCACAGCTCCCAAATCCGAGTGTCCACCGGGACTGGCGCAGGTCCCTATTCCAAGACCCCACAGGACTGGCACAACCTCTACACCAGCAGCCCACTGGGACTGGCACAGTTCCCAAATCCGAGAGCCTTCCAGGGCTGGCACAGCTCCCAGTTCCCAAAGCTCACTGGGACTGGCACAGCCCCCGCACCAGCAACACGCCAGGACTGGCACCACTCCCATTTCCAAGAGCTCACTGGGACTGGCACAGCTCCCAAATCCAAGAACCCACAGGCCTGGCACAGCTTCCCCCGAGGACCCACCAGGACCGGCACAGCTCCCAAATCCAAGAGTCCACTAGGATTGGCACAGTCCCCACACCAACAGCCCACCAGGACTGGCACAGCTCCCAGTTCCAAGACTCCACCAGGACTGGCACAGCCCCCACACCAGAAACATACCAGGACTGGCACAATTCCCATTTCCAAAAGCTCACTGGGATTGGCACAGTTCCCACCTCCAAGGATCCACAGGCCTGGCACAGCACCCCTCACCAAGATTCCACCGGTACTGGCACAGCTTCCCCCAAGGACCCACCAGGGCTAGCACAGCTCCCAAATCCCAGAAACCACCAGGACTGGCACAGCTCCCAACTCCAAGGGCCCACTGGGATTGGCACAGCTCCCAGCTCCAAGAAACCACCAGGACTGGCACAGCCTCCACACCAGCAGCACGGCAGGATCGGCACAACTCCCAAATCCAAGATCTCACTGGGATTGGCATGGTTCCCAACTCCAAGATTCCATCAGTACTGGCATCGCTTCCCCCAAGGACCCACCAGGGCTGGTGCAGCTCCCAAATCCAAGAGTCCACCAGGACTGGCACAATTCCAATTCCACCAGCCCACCAGGGCTGGCACAGATCTGGTTCCAAGAGCTCATTGGCATTGGCACAACTCCCACACCAAGGGTCCCTCAGGGCTGGCATGGCTCCCAAGTCCAAAATCCCACCAGAACTGGCACAGTTTCCAATTCCAATAAACCACCAGGATTGGCACAGCTCCCAAATCCAAGAGTCCACCAGGACTGGCACAGATGTTAAATCCAAGAATCCATGGGGATTGGTACAGCCCCTGCACCAAGAACCCATCAGGATTGGCTCAGCTTCCAAATCCAGGGCCCCACCAGGATTTGCACAGCTCCCAAATCCAAGACTCCATCAGGACTGGCACAGTCCCCAGCTCCAAAATCCCACTGGGATTGGCACAGCTCCCAAATCCAAGACCCCACTGGGACTGGCACGGTTCCCAGCTCCAGGAGTCCACCACGACTGGCACAGTTCCCCAACACTGGCAGCCCCCAGGGGCTGGCACAGTTCCAAAATCCAGGATCCCACTGGGATTGGCACAGCCCCACACCAGTAACCCCCAGCGGGGTCTGGGATCATTTCCCATGGGGTGGCCCAGCCGGGGGATGCCATGGGCATCTCCCTGCTGACTCAGCAGCTTGCCTGGCACTGGCCCGGAGCGGCCGGGGAGGGGCCGAGGTCCCGCAGGGCAAATTCCCACAGCCCCGGGGCACAAGGTCGGGCACTGACCCCGAGCGGTCACCTCGGGCCAGCCCTGCCCAGGGCCACCAGGGCCACCAGGGCCACCAGGGCCACCAGGGCCACCAGCCTGGGTATCTTCACTCCAGGTGGCAGAGGTTGGATCTGGATCCAGCTCTGGGAGGGATGGATGGAGCCTCTGCTTTGCCACAGCTGCAGTGCCCAGCTGGGAATTCCTTTGGGAATTTCCTCTGGCGGAGCCTTCTCCTGGTTTTGAGGACACCTTCCGCTATCCCAGGTGCATCCAAGCCCCGATGTCCAACCTGGCCTTGGACATTCCCAGGGATCCAGGGGCAGCCGTAGTTTCTCTGGGAATTCCAGCCCAGGGCCTCGCCACCCTCCCAGGCAGGAATTCCTTGCCAAGATCCCAGCCCAATCTCCCCTTTCCCAGTGGGAAGCCATTCCCTGCCTCCTGTCCCTCCATGCCTTGGCCCCAGTCCCTCTCCAGCTCTCCTGGAGCCCCTTCAGGCCCTGCCAGGGGCTCTGAGCTCTCCCTGGAGCCTTCCCTTCTCCAGGGGAACATTCCCAACTCTCCCAGAGCTGAGGGGCTCCAGCCCTCGGGGCATTCAGCATTCCCAGGACAACCAGCATCCATCTTGCTGACCTGGAACGAAAATCACCATCGCTCCCAACATTCCCCTTTCCTCCTTCTTTCCCAGTTTATCCGCTGAGCATGGAGCCACACGATCCAGGATATCCCTGGGTCAGTTTGGGATCGGTTTTCCCGGCAGTGTCCCCCCAGTTCCCGGTGCAATCCCAGCCCTTTCCCTGCAGGGTGAGGGCAGAGCCACCCTTTATTCCATCCAAGACACAACAACAACATTCCCGAATTACCAGCACAAATCCCAAACTGTCCCCACAGGGAAGAAAACCAACCCCACCCCAGCCCCACCAGCCCAGAATCCCAGCAGGACCCTAAACCCGGAGACCTCTGAGCGCTCCAAACCCTCCCCGGCCCCAAAAACCCAGAATCAGGGAACAGCTGCCGCAGCCACCACTTCCCAAAATCAGGGAAGAGGGAAGTGCTGCGGTCTGGGGCTCCTCGCCCCCC
>VZRN01003138.1:7733-22888 GCA_013397935.1 Dasyornis broadbenti | reverse complement strand
GCGGTGGAAGGGGCCCTCATGGTCCTTCCCCCCCCCTGCCATGGGCAGGGGCACCTCCCGCTGTCCCAGGTGGCTCCAGGCCATGTCCAGTCTGGCCTTGGACACTTCCAGGGATCCATGGGCAGCCACAGCTTCTCCGGGAATTCCATCCCAGCCCCTCCCCACCCTCACGGGGAAGGGAAGAGGCTCCTCTTCCCACCAGATCCTGTAGCAAAGAGGATCCCAAAGACAAATCCCAGCCTTCCCTGCCCAGGCTGGAATCCCACAGGGAGCATCTCCCCCCAAAATAGGTCCCTCTGCTCCCCCCAAAACCCCCCGTGCCCACCCTAAGGGGTGAAGGACCCCTCCCCACCCCCCGGGAGTGGCTCCCATCTCCTCCCAGGCTCTGGGCTGGGGAATTTGGGGCAGGAGTCCCATTCTCCCGCCTCCAGGACCATCCCGAACTCATCCCTTCCCCATCAGCCGCGGAGATCTCGGCCAGCCCCGCGGCCGAGGTGCGCGAGGGGACGGCCACCACCTTGTCCTGCGACGTCCCTGGGCGGGAGGAGCACCCGGAGGAGCTGACCTACACCTGGTACAAGAACAGCGCGTGGCTCAAGGAGGGCCCGGCCCACACCCTCCTCTTCCCTGCGGTGGCCGCCGGCGACGCTGGCTACTACTCCTGCCAAGTGACCAACAGCCAGGGCAGCGACACGGCCCAGGCCATCAGCCTCAGCGTGACCTGTGAGTGCCACCAGCTCCTGCCACACCCCTAAAATCCAGGAAATTCCCCCCAAAAAAATCCATGGCAAAGGCTCTTCCCGAACGCCTCAGGGGCGTCAGCTCTGCTGGTGGAATTTTCTGGGGAGGCGACAGCTTTTGGCCACGAGGCAGGTGTGAAGGTGGCATTAAGTGACATTTGTGTGGCAGGGATCCACCCACTGGGGCATTTCCCAATAATCTGCTCGATTCCGTAGGATTTGGGGAGGTTCCTCAGGGAGAATCCAGCAGGATAAGAACAGCTCAGGAGGTTTTGGGAGTCAGAGGAAAAATAATGCAGCCCTGGGTTGGTTGTGACGATTCTGGGGTGAACCTGAGCCGGTGGCACACGGGCGAAGCAGATGGTGACACCCAGGGTGGGCAGGGGGACACTTCCCATCCCTGGAAGTGTCCAAGGCCAGGTTGGACAGGGCTTGGAGAAACCTGGGATAGTGGAAGATGTCCCTGCCCATGGGAGCCGGGTGGGATTTAATGTCCCCCTCAACCCAAACCACTTCGGGATTTTCCCCTGTGGCCACACCACGGGGACATCCCGACTCCACCACCCTCTCCCATCCCACAGATCCACCCCGAATTCCCACCCTCGCGCTCTTCCAGGAGACCCAGGGTGGCCGGCTGGTCATCATCCGCTGCACCGTGGACAGCCACCCTCCGGCCACCCTGGCCATCGACCGCGATGGCACCGTGCTGGCCACCAGCGGGGCGCAGGTGGCCCTGGGCCAGCGGCTCGGTGTCGCCGCCTCCCGCAATTCCCTGCGGCTGGAAATCCGGGATGTGGGGCCCCGGGATAGCGGGAAGTACGGCTGCACCGCCAGCAACGTCCACGGCAACGCCAGCGCCACCAAGGTCCTCCTGACCCGCGGTGAGTCCAGGGTGACGCGGCTGCTCCAGGGTTTGGGGTGACCATGAACCCCCAAAACTGGGGGGATGCACAGCCCTGGGAGCTTGAGGGACCCCCGAGGTGGCCCTGGGGGACATCAGTGTCCTGAGGGTTGTGGGGTGCCCCCTCCTCTGGAGGCGCTCCTGGGTTTGTTTCCCAAAATGCCACGAAATCGGGAGAAAATTTATTCTAATTTTTCCGTCCCCACCATTGCCTGTGCACCCGATGACCCCCAGATCTGGGTGGTTCGGGGTGACAGAGGCAGCAGAGGGAGAGAAAAGTCCCCCAAATCCATCTCCAAGAGGAACATCCTTTAGGATGCCCAAAAAAAAAACCCCAAAAGAGACCTCAAGATCCAATTCCAGAGAAACCAGACCTGGATTTGGGTGTCCCGGTGGGGAATCGGGCTGATTCCAGAGAAACCAGACCTGGATTTGGGTGTCCCGGTGGGGAATCGGGCTGATTCCAGAGAAACCAGACCTGGATTTGGGTGTCCCGGTGGGGAATCGGGCTGATTCCAGAGAAACCAGACCTGGATTTGGGTGTCCCACTGGGGAATTGGGCTCCATTTGAAGCTGGACAAGGAAAAGGTCACCTGGATGAACCTGGCACTCGGAAAAGGTGGGAAAGGGTCAGGAAAGGCCCCATTCACCTGCACAGTGTCCCCAGGGAATGCCACCCACGGATTCCTGCCAGGGAGGGGACTGAGGGAATCCGAAAGGGAATTTTAGCAGGAAGGATTTCCCACCTTCCATGAGATCCCTCTCCCTCCTGCAGCCGCAGAGCTCCTGATCCAGCCCTCGGCGGAGGTGCCGGAGGGGACCGCGGTCACCCTGAGCTGCGTTGGGACAGGGGGCACGGCGGGGGAGCCGCTCTACGCCTGGTACAGGAACGGCCGGAGGCTCCGGGAGAGCTCATTCCCAACCCTGCAATTCCCGTCCGTCCGTGGCGACGACGCCGGCGCCTTCCAGTGCCAGGTCCGGAGCGGGAACGGCAGTGACACGTCCGAGGCTGTCGCGCTCCGTGTGCTCTGTGAGTGTCCTGGGGGAATTCCAGAGGGTGCTGGGGATGGGTGGGGGGTCCTGGGCTGCTCCCTCCCCAAGGTTTCCTCCGTCCCCACCAGCCACAGCCGAGGAGCTCTCGGGCAGGAATGTAGGGAGGGTGGAAAATTCCCTTTGGCGGGGAAATCTGGGAGTCTGGGGGAGGAGGAATTTGGAGAATTCCCACCTTCCCAAGAATCAAAGAGTTTGAATAACAACAAATGCTTAAAAATAATAAATTATCGTAGAACCGCGAATGGCTTGGGTTGGGAAGGACCTCAAACCCATCTCATTCCAAGCCCTGTTCCCTGGACAGGGACACCTCCCACTATCCCGGGTTATTCCAAAGCCCATCCAACCTGGATGCTCAGGAGACACTGGGAGCGCCAATCCCTTGGATTCTGGGAATTTTCTCAACCTCCTGGATGCAGTTTTACCCCTGGTTTGGTTCGGGTTGGGAGGAACCTCAAACCCATCCCATTCCAGCCCCTCTCCCCTCAGCAGGGACACCTCCCACTATCCCAGGTTTTTCCAAACCCCATCCAACCTGGATGCTCAGGCAGCACTGGGAGCACCAATCTCCTGGATCCTGGGAGTTTCCCCAACCTTACAGATCCAGTTTTCCCTCCCTCAGATCCCCCGAGGCAGCCGGTGCTGAGCTCGTTCCTGCAGAGCCGGGGCGGGCGCCTGGGCATCATCCAGTGCTCCGTGGAGAGCGATCCCGAATCCAACCTCACCCTCCGGAGAGGGGACGAGGTCATGGCCTGCACCCGGGGCTGCCCCCAAGCCACCAGCCCCAGGGTTGGCGTCACCAGGTCCTACAACAGCCTGAGGGTGGAAATCCGGGACGTGGTGGTGGAGGATGAGGGGATTTACGAGTGCCAGGCTGGGAATTCCCAGGGAAGCGCCAGCGCCGCCGTGGATTTCCAGGCTGACAGTGAGTGGGGACAGGGGACGGGATTGTGGCATTCGGGAATGTTCTGGGAGAGGGGAGCGTGGGAAGGGAATGCTGGGGAAGGAGGGAAGCTCAGGAGATGGTGGCAGGAGGATGGGAGGAGCAGAAATGCCATGAGGAGATGCCACGTGGAAATGCCACGCGGAAATGCCACACGTCCATGGAAACTCCCCCATGGCATTCCAGCCCCTGGTGGGGATTCCCTGGCCGTGCGTGACAGGGACACCGAGCAAAACGTGGCCAAGCGATGTCCCTGGGCTGGTGGCACAGCCAAGATCCGAGCTGTCCCCACCAGGGCACTGCGGGATCAGCTGGAATTTTCCCTCTGGAGCATCCACGCTGTCCTTTGGTGGCTTTGGGGGGGTTGCCACCCCAACGCTGACACCAGACCCCGTTTCCTCCCACCCGCAGCCGCCAACGTCACCGTGTCGCCGTCCCGCCGCGTGCTGGAGGGTGACAATGCCACCCTCACCTGTCACCTGAGCAGCGGCTCCCCGGCTGTCCCCAGTGTCACCTGGTACCACAACGGGCAGCAGATCGCCGCGGGCTCGGCCACCTCGCTGCTGCTGCTGCAGCCGGTGGCCCGCGGGGATGCCGGGCTCTACCGGTGCCGGGCCAGCACCGCGGGCGGCAGCCGGAGCTCTCCCGACGTCCTGCTGGATGTGCTGTGTGCGGATCTTTTCCTGTCCCTTTTCCCTTCCCTTTCCCTTCTCTTCCTCTTTCCCCCTTTTCCTTTCCTTTTCCTATTTCCCTTTTCTGTTTCCCATTCTTTCCCTTTCCCTTCCCCCTCCCGTTCTGTTTCCCTTTTCACTTTCCATTCTCATTTCCTTTTTCCTTTGTTCCTTCCTTTCCTTTTCCCTTTTTTCCTTTCTCTTTCCCTTTCCCATTCCCTTTACCTTCCCCCTCCTCTTCTGTTTCCCTTTTCCCCTTTCCTTTTCCTTTTCCTTTCCCCTTTCTCTTTCCCTTCCCTTTCCCCTTTCCCATTTCCCCTTTCACCTTTCCTTTCCCTCCTCTTTCCCTTTCTCCCTTTTCCCTTTTCCTTATTCCCTTTTCCCTTTCTCCTCCTTTCTCCTTTCCCTCCCCTTCCCTACACCATTCCCCTTTCCACTTTCCCCTTTTGCCTTTCTCCTTTTCCCTTTCCCTGTCCCCTTTCCCTTTCCCTCCTCCTTCCCTTTTTCTCTTTTTCCTTTTCCTTATTCCCTTTTCCCTTTGCCTTTTCTCTTTTTCCCTTTCCCTTTCCTTTCTCCTTTCCCTTCCCTTCCCTTCCCTTTAACCATTCCCCTTTCCCCTTTCCCCTTTCCCCATTCCCTGTTCCCCATTCCCCGTTCCCCTTTCCCTTCCCAGACCCCCCGTGCAGCTATCACTCCTCTCAACCCCTCTCCCGATGGGATTCCCAGCCTCTCATCCCATTCCCTCCCCTCAGACCCTCCTCGGGACCCTCTCCTGACGGCATTCTTGGAGGCCGAGCGGGGCTCCCTGGCCATCTTCCAGTGCTCCGTGGCCAGCAACCCCCCGGCCCAGCTGGCCCTGCTCCGGGACCAGGAGCTGGTGGCCACCAGTGCCGGCGGGAGCAGCCCACGGGTCACCATCTCCGCTGTCCCCAACTCGCTGCGGGTGGAGATCCGGGAGGTGACGCCGGCAGATGATGGCAGCTACCGGTGCACGGCCACCAACGCACACGGCTCCGTGGAGCAGCGGCTGTACCTGCGCGTGCAAGGTGGGGAGCCCGGGATTCGGGAACGGAGCAGCCCATCCCATGGGAATGGCCAGGGGTCTGCGCTCCCGCTGCCACCAGATCCCTCCCAGTGCCATCAGATCCCATGGGAATGACCATGGGTCTGCACTTCCAGTGCCACCAGATCCTACCCAGTGCTTCCAGATCCCTCCCAGTGTCATTGCTCTGAGTGCCACCAGATCCCACCCAGGAATCAGACTGGCCCATCCCATGGGAATGACCAGGGGTCTGTGCTCCCAGTGCCACCAGATCCCTCCCAGTGCCACCAGATCCCAGTCACGGATTTGAGTGGCCCATCCCATGGGAAAGACCACATGTCTGCAGTTCCAGCACCACCAGATCCCACCCAGGGATCAGACTGGCCCATCCCATGGGAATGACCAGGGGTCTGTGCTCCCAGTGCCACCAGATCCCTCCCAGTGCCATCAGATCCCATGGGAATGACCATGGGTCTGCACTTCCAGTGCCACCAGATCCTACCCAGTGCTTCCAGATCCCTCCCAGTGTCATTGCTCTGAGTGCCACCAGATCCCACCCAGGAATCAGACTGGCCCATCCCATGGGAATGTCCAGGTGTCTGCACTCCCAGTGCCACCAGACCCCACTCAGTGCCTCCTTCGCTCATATTCTGATCCCTCAGCTCTGGGTATCTCCAGGAGGAGTTGGGGACACTCTGAGGGGGACAGGAAGCACCAGCGTCACCTCGGCTCTGTCCCAAATCCTCGGACAGAGTGGGAATATCGCACCCCCAGGTTATGGAAACGACAAGGGGACACTGGCAGTGCCGAGCCCTGCCCTGTCCTCTCTGAGCTGGCACTGTCCCTGCTCCAGCTGCCCGAGTCCTGATCTCGCCGTCCTCGGAGGTGCTGGAAGGTGACACCGTGTCCCTGACGTGCCAGGTGGCCGGGGAGCCACCGGGTGACACCGCCTACTCCTGGTACAAGGACAGCCAGCGGCTCCAGGAGGGTCCCGACAGCGTCCTCGTGCTGTCCCGTGTCACCAGCGCTGCCACCGGGCCCTACCACTGCAGGGCCTGGGGCTCCGCGGGGACCAGCGTGTCCCCCGCTGTCACCCTGCGCGTGTCCTGTGAGTGGGAACCTCCGGGGGATCTGGGAGGGGGAATGGGGTGGGGATGGGAATGGGAATGGGAATGGGAATGGGAATGGGAATGGGAATGGGAATGGGATGGTGCCAGTGAGATAGTGCTGGAGATGGGATGGTGCCAATGGGATTGTGCTGGTGGGATGATGCTGGGATGGGATGGAGATGGTGGGATGGTGCCAATGGGATGATGCCAGTTGGATTGTGCCAGTTGGATGATGGGATGGTACCACGGGAATGGTGCTGGGATGGGATGATGCCAATGGGATTATACCACTGGAATGGCGCCAATGGGATGGTGCTGAGACGGAATGGTGCTGAGATGGGATGGGATGGCGCCAGTGGAATAGCACCAGTGGGATGGTACCAATGGGATGGTGTCAGGATGGTATGGCACCACTGGAATGGGTCAAATGGGCTGGTGCCAATGGGATGATGCCAACGGGATGGTACCACTGGAATGGTGTTTGGATGGGATGATGTCAACGGGATGGTACCACTGGAATGGCACCAATGGGATGGCGCCAACGGGATGATGCCAACGGGGTGGTGCCGTTGGGACACTGCTAATGGGAAGGTGCCAGGATGGGATAATACCACTGGAATGGCACCAATGGGATTGCGCCAATGGGATGGCACCACTGGAATGGTACCACTGGAATGGCACCAGCGGGACTGTGCCGATGGGATGGTGTCAGGATGGGATGGTACCACTGGAATGGCGCCAATGGGAGGGTGCCAATGGGATGGCACCAATGGGATGGTGCCAATGGGATGGTGCCAATGGGATGGCACCAATGGGATGGTGCCAATGGGATGGTGCCAATGGGATGGCACCAATGGGATGGTGCCAATGGGATGGTGCCAATGGGATGGCACCAATGGGATGGCACCAATGGGATGGTGCCAATGGGATGACACCCATCTGGACACTGTCACCCTGCTGGGTCCCGGGGTTCTCTGGGTGCACCCTCGGGTTCTGCCTCCCTCCCGGGCAGACCCCCCACGGGTGCCGGTGCTCAGCACCTTCCTGGAGCCTCCGTCGGGACAGCGCGGCATCCTGGAGTGCTCCGTGGACAGCTCCCCGCCGGCACAGCTGGCCCTCTTCAAGGACGGAACCCTGGTGGCCTCTACGGTGCTGTCACCGCCTGTCCCCCGGCCACGGCTCAGTGTCACCTCGGCCACCAACGCCCTCCATGTCCGTGTCCACCCCGTGCTGCTGCAGGACGAGGGCGAGTATCGGTGTGTGGCCACCAACGCTCATGGCAACGCCAGCGCCGCCGGTAACTTCTCTGGAGGCGGTGAGTCACAGGGAATGGGAATGGGAATGGGAATGGGAATGGGAATGGGAATGGGAATGGGAATGGGATGGAGAGCTGCAGACAGTGGGGGGAGTGATGGGATTGTGGTTACGGTGAGGAGGTGAAGGAATGGGGGAGGATGGGAATGGGAGAGGGAGGGTGGAGAGGAGCTGGAATGGGATGAACAGGATGAAAATGGAAAAAAAACAGGGAAAATCCGTGTTTATGGGGATGGAGGTGTTCCCAGAGAGCTGATTGTGTCCCAGGCATGTGGCAAAGGGACACGGCTCCTCTTGGATGTGTTTCCAAGGGCTGGCTTTGCTGTGTCCATCCATGACACCACTCTGGCTGCCACCACCCCGGGAATCATGGAATCCTGGAATGGTTTGGGTTCAGAGTGACCTCAAATCCCATCAATCCCAACCCCATCCATGGGCAGGGACACCTTCCACCATCCCAGGTTGCTCCAAGCCCCATCCAACCTGGCCTTGGACACATCCAGGGATGGAGCAACCCTAACAAAATCCATGGGAACACCACGGGAATGGTGTCACCTGCACTCTCTGCCATTCCCACCTTTTCCTGCCCTGTAACTCCCTGACTTTTCCCATCCTGGGAAGTGAGGGATGACCCCTTTTTTTCCTTCCCTCCCACGCAGCCGCCCGGGTCTGGATCTGGCCGTCCCCGGACATTCGGGAAGGGGACGCTGCCACCCTCACCTGCGCGGTGGCGGGCGGGGACAAGGACGTGTTGAGCTACGCCTGGTACCGGAACCAGGTGTGGCTGGGAACCGGCTCTTCCCAAAATCTCACCTTCCGTGGCGTCACCACTTCCGACGCCGGCTCCTACCACTGCTCTGTACGGACCCCAGCCCGGAACCACAGTGCCACCCCTGCCACCCTCAATGTCCTCTGTGAGTCCCCTTCGTGTCACCCCTCGGCTGGTCTGGAGAGATGGGGGCAGCATGGCCTGGCTTAATTTGGGAGGCTTAATTAGTTAGGGCGGCTCAAAAATTATAATTAATAGAATGAAAAATGGAATGAATATAATTATAATTAATATAATAATAATATTATAATGTTAATAATTAAGCCAAGATTTACACCCCAGACCTGCCCAGAGATACCCACACCACCCCCAGAACCTTCTCCAGGTTTCCTTGTGCTTCTCACCAAACGCAGCGGGAAAATCCTTGGCTTTCAGAAATTAATGCAGGATTTAGGGCTCTTTTTTTTTAGGACTTTTTTTTTTTTAGGACTTTTTTTCCCTGGTTGGGAAAATGAAAACCAGACTTCGCTTTCAAAAAAAAAAAAAAAAAAGGGGGGGGGGGGGAAATAAAAAAGGGGGAAAAAATTTTTTTTTTTTCCCTTCCCCTGAGCAAACATGTAATTTCCATGATNTTTTCTTTCCCCTTTTTTATGAGAAAAAGGTGGTGTTAATTTATAAATCTTCGTGGTGAATGTGGGATGGAGGCACTGGAGAATCCCTGGGATGAAAGGGCTGGAGCTCCATGAGAGGCTGAGGGAACTGGGAAGGGAGCTCAGCCTGGAGAAAAGGGGGATCAGGGGGAACCTTGTGGCTCTGCACCACTCCTGAAAGGTTGGAGTCAGGTGGGATTTGGGATCTGCTCCCAGGGAACAACAGGAAAAAGAGGGAATGGCCTCAAGCTGTGCCAGCGGAGGCTCAGGTTGGATATCGGGAAAATCCCTCCTGGAACGGGCAGTGGTGGAGTCTCCATCCGTGGGTTGTGGCACTTGGGGACACGGTCGGAGGCGGCCTGGGCGGTGCTGCTGCAGCTGGACTCGATGAGCTCGGAGGGCTTTCCCAACCCGACCAATTCCACGATTATCCCACGATCCGTGTTTTCCCCGTCCCGCAGACCCCCCGAGGAACCTGCGGCTGCAATCCTTTGTGGAGAGCAGCCAGGGGACGGCCACCATCCTGCTGTGTGCCGTGGACAGCCACCCCCCGGCCCAGCTCACCCTGCTCAGGGGGGGACACCCGGTGGCCTCCAGCCCCCCCGGCGAAGGTGACGCCCCCCGGCAGAGCCTCCGCGTGTCCCCCTCTCCCAACGCGCTGCGCCTGGAATTCCGGGAAGCGTCGGAGGAGGATGAGGGCGAATATGAGTGCCAGGCACGGAGCCCCCTCGGTGTCACCCACGCATCCCTCACCCTCCGGCTGCAAAGTGAGGAGGGGGACAAGGGATTGGGGACCCCCCCAGGGGGGCATGGAGGGGTGCAGGATTTGGGGGGGGACCGGACTGGACAATTTTGGTGGGGCTGGCGAGGCGGGGGGGGGGTGAGAGGGCAGGAAGGGCACCCAGGGTGGGCACCCACCCCTCTGAATTTGGGGCCGGGGGGTTTCGGGGGGGACACGCGGCCGATTCTTCTCCGCTCCCCGCAGGCACCAGGGTGCTGGTGCGCCCCTCGGCCGAGGTGGCGGAGGGGACAGAGGTGACCCTGACGTGCCAGGCCCCTCACGCGCAGCAGGGGACCCTCTACACGTGGTTCAAGAACGGGCGCTGGGTGGCAGAGGGACCCGACCCCTCGCTGGTGCTCCGCGGCCACCGCTCCGACGCGGGGCTCTACGGCTGCCGGTCGGGCCGGGGGCCCCCCGCGCCCCCCGTCTCCCTCGCCGTGCTCTGTGAGTGGGGGGCGACAGCTCCCGCGGGGATGTCGCTGCCCGGTCTGTGTCGCCACCCCGCGACGCGCGGCGACAGAGCAGCCCCTCCTCGGGGGTCGGGACGAGTACCCTGGGGTGGGAGGACGGGGACCCCGGGATGGGAGAAGAGCTACCCCGGCATTGTGACAAGGACCCCGGGTTGGTGGCACAGGGTCCCCCCGGCTGAGCCAGCCCCAGCGGTGCCAGCTCCCGGTGCTCCCTTCCAGGACCAGGAAATTCCGGGACTGGTCCGGAGCCCCCTCCTTGGGGGTCTCCCGTCACCCCGGGCGGGGTTTGGGGCCACACCCGCTGTCCTTGTCGCCGCAGATGCCCCGCAGGAGCCCAGATTCGTGGCGCTGGTGGAGCCCCGCGGGGGGCGACAGGCGGTGCTGCTCTGCTCGGCCGACGCTGTCCCCCCGCCGGACATCGCCGTCAGCAGGGGACAGGGCCACCCGCCCCTGGCCACCACCCGCGGCCCCTCCGACCCCCGCTTCGAGGTCCGGGCCACCCCCAGCTCGCTGCGGGTGGGGATGGAGGCGCTGGAGCTCGGGGACGCGGGGCTCTACCTGTGCTCGGCCACCAACAGCCGCGGCACGGCCACCGCGTCCCTGCGGCTGGAAGTGCGAGGTGAGGAGTCCCCAGATCCCTGTTTGGGGTTATCCCAGTGGGAACGGCGCTCCGGGAGCTTCCCGAGCATCCCTCGAGGCCCCAACCTCCCTCCTCAGGGGTCACGGTGACGGTGGAGCCCTCGCAGGAAGTCCCCGAGGGCGCCAGGGCCACCGTGAGCTGCTCGGCCACCGCGTGGGGGGACGAAGGTGCCAACTACACGTGGTACCGGGACGGGCGGTGGCTTCGGGAGGGACCGTCCAGCTCCTTCGTCCTCGGCCGCGTGTCCAGCGCTGACGCTGGCTCCTACCAGTGCCAGGCCAGCGGGACGTGGGGCACGGCCACCTCGGTGCCCCTCAGCCTCCGTGTCCTCTGTGAGTGTCCCCCGGTGCCACCAGGCCCCAGCCGCCGTCACTTGTGTCCCTTCCCCGTGGGCGAGGGGGATTTCCTCCTCTTCGTTGGCCTCTTCCTTCCCCGCTCTTCTCGCTCTGGACGCTTGGAGTGGGATTTTTGGGTCTTTTTTGGGTCAAATGTGGAGCCAAAATGCTGGGAAATTGAGGGGTTCTGCGTCTGGGTGTGGAAGGAAGGGATGGGAAACATGGGAGCCTGCAGGGCGGGGATGGATGCGGTGGGAATGCTTTGGGATGGGGAAGGGATGAGTT
The DNA here is from genome assembly GCA_013397935.1 of Dasyornis broadbenti. Classification (NCBI taxonomy): domain Eukaryota; kingdom Metazoa; phylum Chordata; class Aves; order Passeriformes; family Dasyornithidae; genus Dasyornis; species Dasyornis broadbenti. The sequence goes on along the minus strand of VZRN01003138.1, from coordinate 11,188 downwards.
AGGAAGCTCTTCGTGACCCAGAGGGAAGGGAATTCGGGGATTTTTTAGGATTGGCCCCTCAAAAGTCGGATTTGGAGCCAAAAAGCTCCAAATAGAGGGATTTTCCAGCGGGAAGTGGGAGCAAAGGATTGAGAAGGATCAGTCCTGGATGAGCTGGGATGGAGAAGGGATGAGTTAGGAAGCTCTTGGTGGCCCAGGGAAGTGGATTTGGGGAATTTTTTTTTCTGGGATTGGCCCCTCAAAAGTCGGAGTTGGAGGCAACTGAGGGAATTTCCAGCTGGGGGTGGGAGCAAAGGGCTGGGAAGGGAGTGGATCCACCAGCTCTGGATGATCTGGAATGGAGGAGTGATGGAAGGAAGCTTTTGGGGAAGAGGATTTTGGGAGTTTTTCTAGGATTTGCCCCTCAAAAGTCAAATTTTGCAGCCAAGAAGCTCAGAGATGGGGGGAATCACAGTTTCGGGGTGGCGAGAAAAAGACAGGAGAGGGTTTGAATCCGGCAGCCCGGAATGAGCGGGATGGGGCAGATCCAGGCTGTTGGTGGCCACTTTTGGGGACCTCCCAGGCCAGCTGGGGACTGTTCCATGCCGTGTCCCACGGTCCCCACCCCTGTCCCCGCCCAGACCCTCCCCGGGCCGTGTCCGTGAGCACCTTCCTGGAGAACCGGAGCGGGCGCGGGGCCATGGTGCTGTGCACGGCCGATAGCCCCCCGCCCTCCTCGCTGGCCCTGTACCACCGCGGCCACCTGCTGGCCACCAGCCTGTCCCCCGCTGTCACCCCGGGGCTCCGGGCCACGCCCTCGCACAACGCCCTGCGCGTGGAGCTGGTGGCCCTGGGGACAGGGGCTGGTGGCCGCTACCTCTGCGTGGCCTCCAACGCCCTGGGCAACGCCACGGCCAGCGCCGACTTCGATGTCCACAGTGAGTGGGGCCAGACCGCCCCGCTGGGAATCCTAAAAATAATCCATGGGAGTGGGGGATGGGATGGGATCCATGGGATGGGATGGGATGGGATGGGATGGGATGGGATGGGATCCATGGGATGGGATCCATGGGACGGGATCCATGGGATGGGATCCATGGGATGGGATGGGATCCATGGGATGGGATCCACGGGATGGGATCCACGGGATGGGATGAGGTTCGGATAGAGATGGGAATGGGAATGGGAATGGGACTGGGAATGGGAATGGGAATGGGAATGGGAATGGGAATGGGAATGAGATGGGATGGTGCTGGACTGTCCAAGGAGAGAGAGGACGTGGCTTGGGGGGAAACAACAAAACACAGGGGTGTCGCTTGTGGCTGTGTGGGGACATCTCCTGTCCCCAGGGAACGCTGTCCCTGGCGGGGTGGCCTTCAGGACACGGGGTGGTGACAGCCAGGAGCGGCGATTGTCCCCACCTGTGACCCCCCACGCCTGTCTTCACCCCAAAGGCTGCCTGTCCCCACCCCTGGGTGCCACCCCCGTGTCCCCTTCACCCCATTCGGGGCACCCCATGGGCACTGACCCCTCCTGTGTCCGCAGCTCTGAGCCACCTGCAGACCTTCACCATCCTGGCGGGGCTGCTCATGGCCATCGTGGCCGTGGCCACCCTGGCCCTGCTGGCTGTGAAGGTGTGGCCCAGGTGAGATCCTGGATGGGACGGGGTGGGGGGACAGGGACAGTGGGGTGGGGGGGACAGGGACCCTGGGTCAAGGGACAGGAACCGTGGGGTGGGGGGACAGGGACAGTGGGGTGGGGGGGACAGGGACCCTGGGTCAAGGGACAGGAACCGTGGGGTGGGGGGACAGGGACAGTGGGGTGGGGGGGACAGGGACCCTGGGTCAAGGGACAGGAACCGTGGGGTGGGGGGACAGGGACAGTGGGGTGGGGGGGACAGGGACCCTGGGTCAAGGGACAGGAACCGTGGGGTGGGGGGACAGGGACAGTGGGGTGGGGGGGACAGGGACCCTGGGTCAAGGGACAGGAACCGTGGGGTGGGGGGACAGGGACAGTGGGGTGGGGGGGACAGGGACCCTGGGTCAAGGGACAGGAACCGTGGGGTGGGGGGACAGGGACAGTGGGGTGGGGGGGACAGGGACCCTGGGTCAAGGGACAGGAACCGTGGGGTGGGGGGACAGGGACCCCGGGGTGGCCCAGGGACCCCAGGGTGGCACAGGGACCCCGAGGACAGGGACCATGGTGTAGGGACAGGGACCTCAGCATTGTGACAAGGACCCCGGCGTGGTGGCTCAGGTCCCCCGGGCTGAGGCAGGCCCAGGGGTGGCAGCTCCCTGCGCTCCCTTCCAGGATCAGGAAATTCTGTGTCTGGTCCGGAGCTGAGGACACCCTGGAGCTGAGGAGCAAACAGGACCTGCCACAGGTGGGGACAGCACTGGGGACATCGGTGGGGTCAGCCCTGGGGTCCCCTGCGCCCCCGAGTGGTCCTTTCAGGGAATCCCCGGTGTGGGAATGGGATGTGGATCCGGGATCCGGCCCAGCCCGGCTGCCCCGCGGTGCCACCACAGCCTCGGCTGTCCCTGCTGGGGACAGGGAAGGGACAGGAGGGGCAGAGCCTCAGGGGGACCCAAAATCCCTGTCCCGGCCTCGTTCCAGAGGGGCTCCATGGCACAGATGGATCCCGACCCCTCTGGAGATGTGATGGGTGCTCCCCTGTCCCCATGGACAGGGTGTCCCCAACCACGGACAGGGCGTCCCCAGTCACGGACAGGGTGTCCCCAGCCACCCCCGACTTTTCCAGGTGGATGGATCATCTTAAGCCCTTAGACCCCGGAGCAGCTGTGGCCGCTGGAATTTCCCAATCCTGGCTGGAAATCCTGGGGGATCCCTCCACCCCATTCCAGCCCCTCGCCCCTTCCCGATGGATGCTGCTGTCACATCAGGTTTGGGGTCACCCCGTGTCCCAGCTCCGAGCTGGGAAATCCCGGGAAAACAATAAAACCAAATCTTGCCGTGCTGGGAACATCCCGATTGCCACCACCGGGCTCCTGCCCCTTTTCCCTGGCATCCATCCATCCTGGTGTCCCCATGGAGAGGGGCCACCCGTGTCCCCTGGGAGCTCAGGAAGAGGTGCGGGATGAGGGGAGCTGGGGCTGGGGGCTCCGCTGGCCGGTGGCAGCCGGGCCGTGTCCCCTCTGGCCGTGTCCCTGCTGCCGTTAGAGGTCACTCTGCGGCCACCTCGCCACCGACCGCGGGAACGGGGCTTTGGAATACGGATCTGGATTTTCCCAGGCTCGGGGCTGGGGAGGTTTTGGGGTGGGGGGCGCAGGATTGGGGGGTTTGGGGATTGGGGGCTCCCGTGGGGGTTTAATCGCCCTTCTCCGCCCGTTCTGCTGCTCCGGTTTGTGCAGCAGAGCAGGATGCTGGGCTGTCCCCACCCCTGTCACTGGCCTTGTCCCCCTCCCTGTCAGTCCCCATTCCTGCCTCTGTCCCTGTCCTCATCTCTGTCCCCATCC
>VZRN01003137.1:828914-841022 GCA_013397935.1 Dasyornis broadbenti | reverse complement strand
AAAAAAAAAAAAAAAAGGGCTAAAAGCAAGGCAAAAATGAACAAACAAACTGGTCTTGTGGAGGGTGGCCCTGCCCGTGGCAGGGGGGTGGAACTGGATAATTTTTAAAGTTCCTTCCGACTCAAATCATTCTATGAGTCTATAAAATAATTCATATATGCAATATCCCCCCATCTTGGCTCCTTCTTTAAGCTGTCCTGAACAAGCAAATTAAGTGGCCCATCAATATAGTCACAATAAAAAGAGAAGGAAAGTAAAAATTATCAAGAATTAATTAAGAATTTTTTTCTCAGTTCTGTAAGTTCTTGGCCTTATGTGCCTCCTCCACCACCCATGGAATCATGGAATCATTAAGGTTGGAAAAGACCTTTAAGATCATCGAATCCAACCCTTGACCCGGCACTGCCAAGGCCACCACTGAATGCTGACCCCAACTGCCACATCCACGAGGCTTTTGGACGCTTCCAGGGATGGTGATTCCAGAGCGTTCCAATGCCTGACCAACCTTTCAGTGAAGAATTCTTTTCTAATATCTAAACCACTCCTGGTGCAACCCGAGGCTGTTTCCCGTGCCCCTGTCATGCTTGTGAATATCTCTGCATTCTTGATCTTGCCCCAGAAAACACAGGGGTAGTTCCCACTCTGATTTTGAAGGGGATTTCAATAGTTTGAGGCAGTTAATCCATCACTCATTCCAGGTGACTCCCTATTCCGAGAGCCAGGAGCAGTGATAAGGCATTTTTTTATTAATTAATGAGTGTAGGTCCAATGACTCTCTAGAGATTTTTCATCTAGAACTGACAGAAAGTAAGGAAATAATAATTATTAGAGTCAAAACCTGGAAGACTCTGGGACAAAACTGGAAACCTTAAGAGTTTACCCGGCACAGGCAGGCATTTTCCAGCCTCATCTTCGTTTCCCACTTCCCATCCCCATCCAGTCCACGTTCCTCCAGTGTAGCTTTGGCCATCAGTCCTCATCCCCTCTCCACATGACCTCTCTTTGCCCATTCTCTCAGTCCTCCCTCACTGAACCCACCGCTGATCTTGTATCCTGTGGGAATGGGATGGATGGATGATGACAAGGACAGATTTTTCCCTTTCTCGTGTTTTTCCTGGTTTTAATTCCCACAGTGTACAGTGGAGTTTTGCCCCCCTCTGCTGGAAGAGCTCAGCACCTCCAGCTGAGCTCAGTACCCTCAAATTTCCTGAACTGGAAGGGACCCCACAAGGATCATCGAATCCAACTCCTGGCCCTGCACAGAACTCCCCCAAAATCCCATCATGTGCCTGAGAGCGTTGTCCAAACACTTCTCGAACTCTGGCAGGGTTGGTGCAGCTCTTGCTTTTTCGCTCCGCAAGGTTTGGGCTGTTCGTGGCACTTTTGGCCATGTCCGTAGACCACGAAAAGTCCAAACCTGCTCACCTGCAGCTTCTCTCCACTGTCCCAGGATGGGGTGACACTGGATGCACCCTTGTCATGGCTCTGTCCCCTCAATGCTTTATTTTCACTTCTTTTCTGATGCTTTTAACCAAGGCAGAGTTCCGCCGCCGTGGAACCAAACTGCATTTTCAGTTTCTCACTCTTGCCAAGAGTTTGTGGTGGAATGAGCTGCAGAGACCTGGAGACACCAAGGCCAGCAGCTCTCCTTGAGGCAGTTTTGGCCATCAGATGTTTTCTGCCTTTCCGGCCTGAGCTCAAAAGGGATACCTGGGAGGTGCATGAAAGGAATGAGTCCGTTTGTTTCTCCAGCTGACCCGCCTGAGTGCACACTGCATTTCACCCTGGACTGTTATCCTTCATCACTGGAGAAAGACCAGGGACGGAGCAGGGAATGGGGCTAAATCCATCTGAGAGCAAAGCTTTTATGGAAGAGGAAGGACTTGAAGAGGCAGAGAAACCGCAATGCTGGGACTGAACATCGTTGGGGCCAAGAAATCTGAGCCCAGTCTTTTGCAAAATAAACATTTCACTTTAAAACATTCTGAGCTCCTTTCCCTGCTACGTTCCCTGGCTCTGGCCTGGATAACCCTGGGCTGTTTTAGAGGTTTTTAGAGAACTCAAGGAATTGAGAATGCATCAAGTAACAAAGCCCCAGCTCCTGGGTCTCTGTTGAGTGCTGCTGATTCTCTCACAAAGCCTCTTTGGTTGTCAAGTAGAGCTGAACGAGGCTCAGTTTCTCTCCCTCATCCTGACCTGCCTCAGGTTTTCTGTGCACGTTACTTCTCCAGCAAGGGCAGGGATGTGGCTGTCCTCGTTTCAATGGCCCTTCTCTCAGCTCTGCACAACAAGAGCCCTGCCCAACAACCCACAGTCCTATAGAAAGGGCCACGTCTCCCTCGTGGGCTACATGTGACTCTGTCTGAGAGTCTGAACAACTCAGTGCATTTCACTTTTATATCAATCACGCACTTTTACTGAGAAGAATGATTTTCATAAGCCAGGTAACCCCAAAAAATCCAAATTTTCAGAGGGCAGTAGATACCTGAGCTGCCCATGACCCAAGGAAGAAAGACCAGACAATGAGGCAGGAAGCAATTGAAGCAGATATTTCAAAGTTTTATTGTATAAATCTACAAAAGGCTTTGCTACAATAGCAAATAGAGTGTAGCACTATTCTACTGACAGGTTCTAGTGGCTTGGTGTGATCTTGTAACTCCAACATGACATGTGAGGAATAAACTGCCTGACAGAGTCAGATCTAGGGCAGGTGATGTCGGCTTACAAAGACCTTTTGGCTTCAACCCCTACAACCTGCAGAGATTCGACGCGTCCGCCTTTTGTACAAGGTTGTTTGAATTAATAATATCTCTAGTAAAAATAAAAAACTCTAAAGTAGTTTCGTCAGTAAATGTAAAATTGCCTAGGGAGGAAAAAATGCAGTGGTTGAAATCTGCTAAAGTTCCAGAGGTACAACACATCCACGCCTCTCATTCATGTGACTCTGCCCCAGGAAAATAAACTACCAGTCCTTCCTGGAGAGGCTGGTAATAAAAATCAGGGTGCTACAAGTAAAGCTCCAATTCGCTGGGAGCAACAACTGAAATCAAATCAGGCCAGGAGATTCAGTTCTGCACACTCCAAAAAGCCAGCTGGAAATGTAAAAACCTCAGGACCAAATGACCAAGTAGCACAGACAGGCCAATTCCCTATAAAGGCAGGAAAAATAAAATGCCTATTGAGGCAGGCAAGTCCCTTGGAAGAGACTGTGGAAATTAAGCACCTCAAAATCAAATATCATTTAGACCTTAAGCTGATGCCTGTGAATCTGCCTTTACATGGTTTTATGGAATTTTCCCAGTCCTGGACATTTTTGCTGAGCATTGTTGGAATGTACCTTAGGTCTCACTGGCTTAGTTCAAATGCAACAAAACACCACAGAATTTAAGACATGTGGATTTTTTTTTTGCTCAACACACACACACACACCCCACACTGCCCCCCACCCACACACACACACACACACACACCCAGGACAGTTGGCTCTGGAAGAGAGAGGAACCAACTGGACCTCTTCAGCTGAGAGATGAACCAAAATCTGTCTTGTCCAGCTCACTCGAGCTCTTTTTTGGGCTCCCTGGGTCTGGATGGAAACAGTCACTCCAAAGCCAGCACAAGAACCCCAGTTCTTGCAGTAACTCTGGCCCATGCAGACCCAGAGAGCGCCTGCTGTCTCACAAGGCTCCTTGCTGGCAAGACAGCTGGCCCAGATGTGCAGGCTCCAACAGTTCAGACAAGCATCTGGACCATGGGATGCTTCTCCAAACTCCAGGAGCCCTTTGAGGTTTTTGGAACTGGTACCCGCATGAAATGAAGCTACCCGTGACTCAGGAGAGACGAGTGACAGCACGGCCAGCGGGGAGGGTTCGTAGCCAAGGCAGGATCAGCCCCTCAGCAAAGTTAATCAGGAAAGTTTTTTTTTATCAGTGATGATAATTCTCTGGTGAAGGTTTCTTCAGGTGAGTCCCAGTGGCCCCAAATCGCAGAGGTGAGGAATCATCTCCACAGACAGACAAGCCCAGCATCCCTGCTGTCCCCAGAGCCTGGACTTGGCTCTTCTGTTCTGGCCTCTCTTTCCATTCTCAGCACTTTCTTCTGTGCTTGGAATACCTGGACCGGCTCAGGCTTTTCTTTGTCCCGTTGGAAGCGGCTTCCCCCTTCCATTCTGGCTCTCAGCACCTTGAACATGGCATTGCACTGCATGGGAGGCTCTTTGGTGCATGATTTGCCCTCTGTCTTCCTGCAACCCTTGCTCCTCCCCTGGCAAAGCTCTTGGACACAGAGAAGGAGACTCAGCAACAGCAGCAGGGATGGCTGGAAAAGGAAAAAATAAAACAATGTACCAACTCTGATTAGATTTTTAAAGTGGACAGGAAGGGGGAATTCTCAGGAGTTGGGATTAAATTTAGCTGTGCCTGCAACCTGGAGGACCCACTTGGTGCTGGGGGTCTAAGGATTTGCCAATGGTCCAGCCAAGGGACAGCCACGATGTGCAGTCCCTGGAGCATCAATTACTGGGGCTGGTGCTTGGGTTCTGACATCAAGAAGCTGAAATCCCACCTCTCTGGTGGTGCCAGGCTGCTGCAGCCACTGGGGCTGAGGTTTCAAGACCAGCACAGCTATTTGCACCTGGGCTGTTCAATATCTCAGGTCAGGGCACTGGGGAGACTGAGAAAGGCCCGCAGGGTAATATGGGATGTAATTACCTGTGCCAGCCTCTCCTTCAGGTGGTGGATCTGGCAGCTGGTGGCTGAGAGTCCTGAGAGCAGGTCTGATGTCGAGGCCCTTGTTTTGCAGCTTTTTCTGTGGCTTTCCTTCCAAATGCTGAATGCCGTGAAGTGATTCCTTCTCAGAGGAGGATCTGAGTGAGTCACTGGAAGCAAGAGGAGATAAAGCTTGTAATGCACGGCCAGCTCATCCTCAGCAGTGACTCCCACTCCGCCATCACTCAGCCCGGGTCATTAGTGAGAAATGCTCCTTTCTCTGCGCACAGAGCTGTTGACAAACCGGGAACAAGTGAGAGCTCCCACTGTTCCTGAGATCAGCTCGCAGCAAGGCTGCAGAGCAGACCTGCAGCTCCTTTAGGATGTGCATGGACTCGGGATGAGCTGCCCCACTGGGGACTCGAGCCCTGAGTGAAGGACAAGGCAGGTCCCGGGGCTGGGCTAATTAAGAAGCTTCCCATTCTTTTCCCAAATTAATCAGAAAGTGCAGGATACTGCCCTCTTTAGAAACTCTTCCCACTCCTGTATTCCCCCTTGGCTGGCTCTGCCTTCCCCTTTCTTCCAACCCCAATCCTTCATAACCCCTTTCAGATAAGCTTTTATCCCAGTGCAAGTTTCCTGCTGGACATTCCATGACCAGTTGAGCTCTGAGGAGTGCAGAGGAGAGAATGTCAGGGAGCTGCCTTACCTTCAGCCTCTTGGAAGGAGTCCCAGCAAAGGCCTTCCGAGCCACCAGTGCCACCAGTGCCACATGTCACTAATGTGGCAGTGCCAGGAGCATCCCAGGGTCAATCCCGCTGCTGCATCCCTGCTCGTCATTTGGTCTGGTGCTAGATGCAGAGGATGCCCAAGATGTGTCCAGCCTCAGGAAGCTTTGGAGAGCCAAACTTCAGGAATGTCCTTCATCTCTCAGTCCTGTCATCAAACGCCGGCCAAAGGTGAGCGCTGAGCATTCCCCGTCTCGACACGGAAAAAGTCACAAAGTCCAAGTCCATCTCCATCCGTGGCGAGAAGTTGCGGGAAGTTCTTTGTGAGCAGACAACGCTCTGCCCTCAGGTGCTCCAGGACACGCGTGCCAGGCTTTCCGAGAGCGTTTGGAGTCTGTCTGTGTGAGCAGGAACTCCTTGCTGTGATGCACAGGCTAAAATTCTGTGCTGGGGCACACAGATCCTCTCTTCACTTCTTTTGGCTTTTACATGGCAAAAGCTCCTGTTGTCTCCACACATCAGCATGGACTCGATTTGCTGCTCTGGGGATATTTTGCTCTGAATTTAGGATGTGTTTGTTTGCTTCGTTCAAAGAATAAGGATTTATTTCCCTTCCCTCCCCCCTCCCCGTCTCAAAAGAGCTCTGGTGTCTCCTCTCTCTACCTCGAACACCCTCTCATCTCTGAAAGGAAGGAGACTGCTCCTTCAATAAATGAGCTCAGAATTTAATTAGAAAATCTGTTTCCTGCTGAATGCACAGGATAATGTGCAGAGAAAGGATGAAATTTGCCTCTGCACTGCAGTGGCCTTGAATTGGAGTGAGCAGAAACTGAGACAAGAAGTAAACCTGTAAGAGCCTCTTGAGAGGAAACACATTAAAGCAGGTATTAGGTGCAGTGAAAAGAGAACCACAGAAAATAATCCAGATTCTTAAAGCTTTCAGTTCCTGAAGTAATAGGACTTTTTTTTTCTTCTTAAAACAAAAAATAATAAAAAAAATTACTTTAATCCTTTGGAGCACGTAAGAGCAGGAGATTGCCAAGTGAACAGAAACCCGGAGGTTAATCAGAAACAGGCAAGGGTCAAAAGAAAGCTGTCTCCTCAGGACAGGGCCACCCCCTCAGAAGAGGGAGGAGAGAAGGAAAAAGAGAGATCCAGATGGGTAGGAACCCTCCACCAACTGCTGCACTCGTATCAAGTCCTTGAGAGCCGCCAGTGCCGAGCGGCTGCTTCACAAGTTGGGAATTGTCTCTAGTTTCTTGTCAGGGAATTCTCATGAAATTGGCTGTTCCCCACAGCGGTGCCAGCAGGGTCCCCAGCACCACCGCGTGGCACAGCCCGGGTGAGGTGGGCAACCCCGTCCTGAGGCGCCTCTCCCACAGCACCTCCCTCCCCCCACGAGCAAAGCCAATCCCTCTGCTCTGGGCTGTTGGACTGAGCACTCCTCAGGTCTCGTCTCAGCCAGAACCTCCCTCCAAGGAGAAGCTTCCTAAATAAAGCCCCCTTCTCCCTTCCACGGAACCCAGACCTCCCTCAGGGGAGCTCATATGACGGTGGCTGGGGGGCTGGGGGGCTCTGGTTGAGTCCCATTGCTCGGCACGGGGCTGGCAGTGGTTGAGGGGGGCACGGTCTCCACAGAGTCTCCTGGCTGGGCCTCAGGGGTCCTCTGTGGGCTGGGCTCCTCAGAATGCTCCATGTTGCCTTGGACTTCCTTCCCCCTTTGGATCAGCTGCTCTAAGGTCTTGGGCAGGGGGTAGCTCAGGAAACGCTTCAGTTTGGGCTGGAGGGTTCCTACCACGTACTGGATAATCTCCTCCTCATCCGCATCCACATAGAGGGTCTGGTACAGGTCTCTCTTGCGCCAAAGGAACTGATCCAGGGGCTCCCCCTCTTTCTGGGGCAAGTCCAGCTCCCGTTTGATAGCATCCCTAGTCAGAGTTCCCTCGCTGTACTGCAGGAACTCCTTCTTGAACTCGACCCAGTTCTTGACGGAGTCCTGCTTGTACTCCCACCACTTTTTAGCTGGGCCGTTCATGTGGTTTTGGATCTGGGACAGCCAATACTCTTCCGTTCCACCCACCTGCTTTAAGTATTCCTCCAAGTGGCTCAAGAACTCCCGGGGATCCTCGAACACCTGGGTCTCCACCGGGGAGGCTGGAGCGTCCTCCGACACGGAGACCCACTGGTAGGAATCGTGGCCCTGGGGGATGCTGGGCACCTCCCCGGGAGGAGGGGTCAGGGCATACATCTGGCTCATGTCCAGGGCATAATCATAAATCTCCCCCTCACTTGGCCGGATCTCCGGGCCTCCCACCCCGACGGACACCGTCTGCTTGCCCTGCTCCCCAGGGCAGTATTTGCCTCCCATGGACTCCAGGCGGTCAGCCCATTTTTCCAGGCGGAAAAAGACCTCCTTCCAAACATTCATCTCCCTCTTGACCCACCTCTCCAGATGGGCAATGGTCTCCTGGCATCTGGCCAGGCAGGCCTTGATGGACTTCTTCCATCTCTGGTTATCAGTTGGGACATGGTCCTCTAAGTTGTTCTCCAACTTCCCCACTGATTTCTGCAACCCCTTCAGCTCCCGCTCCACCTGCTTGGAGACCTCGGTCAGGAGGTGCCGGTGGGTCCTCCGGACATGCTCCAGCATTTCTGCCCTGCACTTCCCAATCTGCAGGATCACATTGGGCTTGTTGGCAACTCCACGGTGCCCCTGGAAGGAGTGGATGCCCGCGCTGGTGACATTATCCAGCTGCATGGCTCCGACCGTGCGAGTGGCAAACACGGAAAGAACTGGGTTTTAAGCCCTGGCACTAAAGCTGGAGCCCAAAAGCCCCCACCACAACACTTCCTGAGAGACACACAGAGACTTCTAAACCCCCCTCCAAGGACTTTTGGACACAAACACAACCCAATCAGATATCACCGCAGAGCGAGCTCGTCGGTCCACGTGGATCCCAGAGAGAGTTGTAGGCAAATTTCTCCCGATGCCCAGCTGGAAACGCCGGTCTCACGTGCTCAGGGGTGTCCCAGAGAGAACCAGGATCCTCCAGGAACAACGAGAGGAGTTGGATAAGATGCCCAGTCCCGCCGAGAATCTCGAACGCCGCAAAGTCCCCGCCGGAGGAAATCACACAGAGATGCACAAAGAAGCTGGAAGCTGCAGCAAAAATCCGGGTGATTCCTCCTCTGGCAAACTTGGTGAGCCAAAAACCGCTTTCAGTGGAGATGCGATGAGCTGCTTCTCTCCCCTGCCTGAACTGCCACTAGTCCGGGCTCCTCCATCTACTTATACTCCACGCAGCTCAACATGTGGGTGGTGCCCAGCCTCCTCTCGCACTCTCTGCGCAGCGTTCATTGGAGGAGAGGCGAGGCCGGTGTCTGTGGCAACCCAGATTTTGGCAGCCTCCCCTCGCTCGCCACCCCCTCGCTCACGCCCCCAGACTCGACGCGAGAAGCTCTTGAAAGGTGCTGGAGACAGTTGGAGAGATGGATGAGTAATCGCACCTTCCGCCTCTCGGAGCGCAGGAAAAACACTTATTCCTTCCACAACTCTTTACTCAGCAAGGTCATCATTTACATGCGTCCCCTGGCAGGACTCGGGGAGGGCGGGATGAGGAGGAATTCGGTGTGTCACACCGAGACGGACGCCCACGGGCCCCCCGCACACACCCCCACACGCAGGGTGAGCTCACTCCTCATGCAAATGCCTGGGAATGGTGGTAAATCAGCAGGGGGGGAAAAAAAAAAATAGGGGAGGGAAGAGAAAAGAAAAGCATAAAGGAGGGGGAAAGCAGAGGGGGAAACACTCAAAGGAGCCACTTCAGCACAAATTGGAGTGCTCTGGACATTGTCAGGCTTTGGTAGGTGGGAGTCAGCCCCGCGGTTTAACTGCACCAGACCAACCGTTATCCTGGGAATTTTGGGTGAGGGAGGGGGACGACATCCTGGTTTTTACACCGAATTAAATCCGCCCATCAAAAGCCTGTTCTGTACTTAGCTTTGAATCAGATGCTTAATCAGAGAGCCAACCCACCAGCGCAGATGAAGCTACATTTGTTCTTCTCTCTTGACAAGGCAGGAAAAGCCAACCATAAAAGGAGTCTCCGGGTCTTACATAAGCCAGAGATAAAGGATTCCCTAATCCGAGAGAGTTTCCCCGCCGGAAAACCCTCAGAGAGGTGCTGAGGACATCTGGGCCTTCTCTTCCCTTCCCGGTGCCAGTGGCCGGAGGCAGTGGGATGCTGATTCATCAGGATAATCTAAAAAGGGGGTTTGAGCCTGTTGGCAGCAGGGTGCTGGTGGGAGGGGTGCCCTGCCTCTGCTTGGGATGGAGGGCAGTGTGCCAGGGACGCTTAGGATGGGTCCTCATTCCCAAAGCTCCCAGCTGGGTGTTTCCTGCTGGGAATTCGGCCATCCCGGAGGAGCAAAAAGAGGAGGAGGCAGGGGGTCTTTCAGTGAAGTCCTGCTGCAAGGAGGTCTCAATGAGCCCAGGAATTTGGTTAAAGCAGAATCACAAACTGTTTGTGGCTGAGTTGAAGGGCATGAGGGGCAGGATTCCCATTTTTCCCCCCCATATCCACGTGGTGCAGGAAGGAACCTGTTCCCTACCAGGTGATGGTTCTGGGGAAACGAAAGGGTTATTTAGGGCAGCAGCAGCTGTCCTGGAAGGGCTGCATGGTTTGGTTGAAGGGAGGGAGGGACAGTGCATGGGGAAGGGGACAAAACCCTGAGGGTGTAACACAGAATTCCTGATCCAGCAGCCCCTCCCAATGCCACTTCTTCCCCCGTGACTGCCTCGCTTACTTCTCCACTTTCACCCAGTTTTCCTGAGCACAAGATTTTGGAGCAGCTCTGTGTTTAGAAAAAGTCAAATGTCAGTCAGCTGAGGGGTTGGGACAGATCTGGAGCCTTTTGTGCTGCGGTCTCAGCACCCCAGAGAGTCTGCCTCAAACCAGTAAGAAATAACATGGACTGGGAGGGACTCTGCTACCTTTGTATCTCTGGGTTGGTGCAGAGATATTCCCCGCAGAGCTTTTCACCAGGAACCCCAGAAATGACCCACAGGATGGAGACAATATAAAATGGCATTAACTGTGCAAAGATGAGCCGCATTCAACCTCTCCTTGTCCCATCAAATGCCAGAGTCTGGGATGAAATGGCTCCTAGACCTGCTCCAATAAATGAGCAGGCCCTTTTGAGCAGGCCCTTATGGCAGGTCCCTTTCCAGGCCCTCTTTCCTGGATCTGAACGGCCTCAGTTGACACTTGGCTCTTGTTGCAGGATCTCGGGATAATTGAGGATGAAAGGGACTCAGGAGGTTTCTAGCTCAGCCTCCTACTCCAAGCTGAGTCAGCTGCTGGGTCAGCTGAGATGGTTTCAGACACTGAAAACCCCAGGGACACGAGTTGCTCAGAGGGAAAACCTTTTCTCTTGTACCCAAACTGAGCGTCCTGTTGGAATTTGGACCCAATGCCTCTTGTCCTCTCACCAGCCACCTCAAAGATGATCCTGGTTCTATCTCCTTGATAACCTCCCCACAGATAAAGGACACAGCTGTCCCCCAAAGCCATCCCTTCTCCAGCTGGACAAGCCCTAATCCCACGCCAGGTACCATCTCTGACCATCCCAGTGGCCTGAACTCATTCGCTGTGATCAGTGTCTTGTACTAAGAGGCCTAAACCCAGTTGCAGCAGCTAAATATGATCCAAAATGCTCTGACTAGAGAGGGGGATTATCACTTCCATGTTCTCCTGGCTGTATTTATGCTCCCACAATCCAGGATAATGTTTTTTTTGCTGCCAGGACATGCTGCTGGATCGTGCTCAGCACTCCCAGGGTCCAGTTCTCCCAGCCACTTGCACTTTCTTCCCAGAAATTCCAGAATCAGCCCTCGTTGAACATCACCACGCCTCTCTCGGCCCTTCCCTCCAGCTTTTCCAGGTCTCTGGGTTAATCTCATTCAGCCTCCTTTCACACAGCTCTCCCCCTAATCACTCTCCTCCTAATTCTGTGGAGGTGGTGGGGGAAGTGGGAGAAGCGAGGACAAATGGGGGTTTTCCTTCTGGACCTGCTGGGGAACGAGTTGCTGATTAAGACGTGTGTGATAAGCATTTTCTTTGTATTTCTAATTAAAGCGAGGTGCGTGGGAAGAGGAGGAGGGGAGAGGGGAGCCGGAAGCAAAGGGAGGAGGGAGATGTGGAGCGAGGTGATGGAGAGAGGCAATTTGAGGCAGTCAGGCAGATTCTAGGCACAGAGAGACAGACAGGCATGGAAGGACAAGATCCATGGATTGGGGCAGCATGGGGAGGAGGCTCTCATGGCCACAGCAGCTTTATCCCAGGGTTTCACAAAGAGGCAGCTGGAATTCTGTTGAAATTTGCTGCCTGGGCTCAGGGGAGCTGGCAGTGATGTGGACAGAGGAGACATGAAATCCTCTGGGTGACCACAGGAGATCCAAAAGAGGGGCAAGAGGAGCAGGAAAGAAAGTGGGAAGTGAGGATGAGGGTGAGCAGTGAGCAGTTTGCTCCAAAAGAGCTCAGCAGAAGCAGGGGAAGGAGAGAAAATAGCACAAAGCCACATCTCATAGCTCAGCAGGGATGGTGTCAACGTGGGTTGCCTCCTTAGAGCTTCCTGAAGAGTTTTATAGCACCGTAGGTTAGGATCAGATCCAAAAA
>VZRN01003137.1:812418-825562 GCA_013397935.1 Dasyornis broadbenti | reverse complement strand
CCCCCCCGTCCCAAGGAAACAACAGAGCAGCTGCCTCACGTGGTGAAGGGGCTCCTGCATCGCTAAGAGCAGCAGGGGTGATGTGAGGTCATTTCTGACATAAAGGGAGCCTCGTTCAGCACATCCTCATCCCAGCCCTCCCGTTTCCTTTCCTTAAGTACCTGTAAATGAGAGCTGGATAATTAGGGCCAGCAGGGAAGCTCGGGGGAGACAGAAGAACGTGAGAAACAAGCAGCAGACTGTGCTAATTCCTTCTTTCCAGACCTAGGAGGCCCCAAATGTCACTAAAATCCTTATTAGAACAGCGTTAGGAGGAGCTGGGGAGTGAGTTGCTGTGGAAAGCTTTCCAGGGATTTTTTCCATGTCCCCAAAATCCGTCACAGCTCCTCAGAACATCACTTCCCCCACACTGAGCACAACTCCTCGGTGGTCTTAGGATGGAGGTCATAAAATCCTAGAAAAGTTTGGGGTGGAAGGGATCTTGGAAGGGCATTTTGTTCCATGGGCACCTTCCACTGGCACCTTCCCCACTGGTCCTGGTTGCTCCAAACTCCATCCAGCCCAGCCTTGAACATTCCCAGGGATAGGATATCCACAGGATTAGAAGCATAAATCTGGGACAGGAGTGATCCTGACACCAGCCTTTTCCTTGCCCCCACATGATCATGGGAATTTATTCCATCTCCCTTCTCCTCAGGTTGTCTCTCAAGAGGGCTGGTCCTATCTGGAAAAAAAATAAAACTGCTGACAAGGAGATTTTTGTCCCCATGGATCTGTTGCATCTTAGCAAGACCAAAAGTTGGGGACAATAACAAAAGGAAACAAGGGGAGGAAAGGAAAAAAAAAAAAAGAGAGAGAGAGAAAGAAAAAAGGTAAAAAGTGAGGGAATAAAAGCAAAAAGGGGGAAAAGGAAAATAGGAAAAAAAAAAAGGAAAAAAGAAAAATCAGACAGTACAGTGATAGCCAGTTACTTGTGCTTGATTTTAGTGAAAGATCCCTAAGGATTGAAGGATGATTTGTTTATGACCCTCAGACATGACATGGGCAGGGATGATCCCCCTGAAGGGCTCTCGGGATGGGATGGGATGGGATGGGATGGGATGGGATGGACAGCGTTCCCTGTTGCTGGACTCCTGATCCCAGCCTGGCGGATGCTGGGGAGGCAGTGGAGCTCATTCCCAGCACGACAGGATTGAGCTCTCCATGGATCCCCGCAGGAATGCTGCAACAGAGAACGGGAAAGATCTGCGGGGGGGGGATGCAGGGACGTTTGTCCAACCCTGCCAACACTTCCCTGCCGATCCCTGCCCCTCTCTCCCCTCTCGCACAGAGCGGGACCTCCCCGCTGACCTTCCCCGAGCAGCCTCAGCCCCCGCTGCAGGGGAGGATGCGCTGCCCTGGGTTTTCCACCTCGCTCCCCCGTTTTCTGTGTTCCAGCAGCCGGGTTGGGCTGCGGAGAGGGAGGGGAGGGAAAGGCAAAGCAGCGGCTCCGTGTTAATGGGTTCCTTGAGGAGAAGCCGAGGGTAGCATCCATCCCTGCAGGTACCTGGAGAGCCGTGAGCCATCCTGGGATGAGACAGCGACGTGGGCGGGAGTGCGGGGGAGAACGGGGGAGTGGGAGCAGGGAGAGGGGCGGACAAAAGGGATGAGTAGTGAGTGTTTGTGTGTGTGTGTGTGTGTGCCGGGGGATCTGCCGCACGCTCCTGCCTTTCTTCCACCTGCCTGCCAGCAGGGAAGGGAGGCAGGTGCCGGGTGAGTTTTCCAGGGGGTGAAAATGAGCCACGGCAGCACCCCCAAGGCGTTGCTAAAATAGCGATGCTGTGGGCATGGCTCCCCAAAAGCGGTGCCTACTCTGAGGGGGGCTCGAGCCAGGTTTTCTCGTCTTCAGGAGCTGCATCAGGGAGGGGGAGAGAGTTCCTGCAGTGCTGTTTTGCTCAGAGCCAGGAAGGCTCTCTGAAGGGATCATGCAATCCTAGAATCCTAGGATTTGAGTTGGCATGGGCCTTAAAGATAATCCCACTGCAACCCCCTGCTATGGGCAGGGACACCTTCCACTAGACCAGGCTGCTCAGAATGGTGCTTGGGGAGTTTGTGAAGGAGGGGGAAACCCCACGATTTGGAGTTTTATGGCCTCCACAATGCACACAGGCAGATCCCTCCTGGTTCTCCAAAATCCTTCAACTCCCTCCCCGAGTTTTGTGAGGGCAGCAACCTCACCAGGGTATCCCCAGGTTTCTGTCAGTGGTCACACACATAAATCATCAACATAAGTCATGAACGTAAATCCTGACCCAAAGCTCGAGTTTAGGTGGGGATGAGGAGTGAAGATTGTCTTAAAATCGTGTTTATCGTGGAATCATAAAATCGTTACCGTTGGACAAAGACCTCTGAGATCACTGGCACAGGTTGCTCATTGAAGTTGTTGGATGCACCATCCTGGATGTGTCCAAGGCCAGGTTGGACAGGGCTTGGAGCAATCTGGGATAGTGGACGTTGTCCCTGCCCATGGCAGGGGGTTGGAATTAGAAGATCTTTAAGGTCCCTTCCAATCCAGGCCATTGTGTAATTCAGTGATGGTCAAATCCAGCTGTGAACTCAGCACCACCACTGCGTTCACCACTATGCCCTCAAATCATTCCAAAAGAGGCTGTTTTTATCCAAAATAGTCACAGGATAAGGTTTCCTTCCCGGGAATGGTGCAAAACCACGTTCAGAGCACCTCTCTTTTAACTAGGACATGAATTGTGATTTCTTCACACCTGAAGAGTTCTGACCCCCCCCCCATCACCAGCTACCCATCTTCTGCAAGGACTCTACATTTTGGATAAGTGGTCAAACACCTGTCAGGCCAGACCAAGGTGTAAATCTGGCAGTCTTAAATCTTGGAATACATTCCCCAGGCTATGTATCCCATACATCACAGGAAAATCAACTCCACAGAATAGTTTAGGCTGGAAAACACCTCTAAAATAATGAAATCCAAACCTTAAACCAGCTTTGCCAATGTCCCCAAGTGCCACATCTGTTAAAATCTGTTAAATCCCTCCAGGGGTGGGGTCTCTGCCTGCTCCAACATCTGTCTCCCTGACTGTGCTCATTTGGTCACACAGAGATCCCACAAGGAGTGACCAAGTCTTGTTCTGACCCAGAAATGCCTCACCAGATGTGAGGCACAGAGGTCCAGACCAAGAAAGGATCTGAACTCACCACATCCAGGCTGACCACCCCTAAAAGCACCTTATTTCCTTTCTCAGCCCCAAAACCAGAGGGTTTCTCTATCCAGACCGTTGGGCCTGGATGAATTTGTGATTTGCATTGAAGACTTGTGGTTTTGAGGAGACCCCCGAGCCTCAAAATGCAATTATCCAAGAACTTCCAGGTAGGGTCTTGCCTGATCTCTGAAAGGACAGCCCTCTCCCCTTAATTTGGTCACTGAATGACCAGAACAGAACTTTTTTCCTCCTCTCCTCTCCCCAAGTACTTGTACAAGATTGCCTGTGACATTTAGAGCAGCTAAAATTATCTCAATTAAATATCTCCACCGGTTTCCCTTTGTTCTCTTTTCCTTTCTAGTTCTTTCCTTCCAGACAGCTGGAACACGTTCTTTAGACACTCTTTAAAGACAAAAGGAAAAGAAAAAAAAAACCCTCCCTACCCCAAACATCCAACAACTAAAACTCACGTTGCTTCAGCTCAGCTTTATTTAGAAACACGGTTGAAATAAATGTGAAGAATATTTGATGTTGCTCCAGGATTCATCCATAGGAGACAGGAGAGTGGTCTCACCCTGTCCAGTAAAGTCATTCCTTTGTGGATTGCAGGTCTGGTGGAGGTGTGGGAAAAAGGGATAAAAGGTTGGGCACTGATTTTTGGGGGATGTTTGGTACCGTGAGATAGAAACACGGCATTGTCGGCCTCTGTGGTGCCCCACCTTGTTCACGATGACAACGCCTGGCCCTGTCGATTGACCGCTCATCTTTTCAAAATCCCTGCCAATCTCCTTCTGGGAGAGAAAATTCCTTCCCAGCATGAAATTTGGCAGCTGCCTCATCCCTGTGCCTGAAGCATGAATCACCAGAGTTAAGTAACAAACCCATTTATACATCAAGACACCATCACTGTCCAAGCAATCATTGTGTGCTTTTCGATGTGAAGCCCATTATTTGTAGATTCTGTTTATCTTCATCTTTCCCCCCCCTGCTCTTTTCTTCCATTATTTTTTTTTCCCCCGTGTACCTTCTGGATGTTTTGCAAAACAATGAAAAACTTCAGAAGGAGGCTGGGATGTTCAGCAGAGGCAGAAAATATTTCCCAGCCCCCAAGAATTGTTGTTTACTATTAATTTTAAGAGTTTCTGGGAAATCTCTCAGGGAGCCTCACCAAAGAATGCTTGGCAAGAACAATTAGCTTGCTAATGAGGTTCTGGGCCACCTGGTTTATGCATTAATATCTTATAAATATATTTACACACCCCTACACAGTTTAAAGCACCTGTTATTTTTACAAATGTTTTCTTGGTGCTGCTTTTCTGTCTTTTTAGCACCTATTTCACTCCTCTGGTCTATTGACAGTTATTAAGTGATTCCCGAATGTGTTTGGTTCGCTCTGCTGAAAATGAAGTTTCTCTGGGATGAAATAGCAGCGGGTGATCACCAACCTGAAGGGAGATCTGGGGAAAGCACAGGCACTGTGAGTTTGTGGGGGCGGAGCAGGATCTGCCAATGTCATTAAGGCTGGGAAAAGCAGCAGGACTTGAGCTGAACTGCAGGATTGCCATATCCAGGAATTGGCACAAAACAAATTTAGGACAAGACTTGTGTGTGTCAGTGCTCGCTCCAAGACTCTCAGACGAGGTTTCTCCTGCTGCCTGGTCAGCTGTGTCCGTGCAGGACAGAACCACGGACATGGACATTGCCCTCTCTGTTCCACACACAGCTGAGGTGCCCTCATCGAGTTCAGAAAGTTCTGATTCAAACACATTCCTTTGTCTGATTGGAAACCACAGTTTGGTGAACACAGGCCTCTGCTTTTCCAAAGTGCCCCACCACTCTGAGTGAAATGCGTCCAAGATGTTGCCCAGAGTAGCTGTGGCTGTTCCATCCTTGGAAGTGTCCAAGGCCAGGTTGGACAGGGCTTGGGGCAACCTGGGAGAGTGGAAGGTCCACGGCAGGGAGGTGGGGATGAGGTGATCTTTAGGTTCCCTTCCAACCCAGACCATTCCAGGGTTCCAGGATCTCTCAGGTCTCTCTCTTTGACAACAGAGTGCCTATAACAAACACTAAAACATTAATTTTCTCAGAAAAGAGTGATTTAAACTTGGGCAGAATTTAAATTACAGGTCTGGGGTTCGTTCTCACTGCCTACCGGTGAGTATGTAGGTACTTCACCACAGAGCAGATTGCAAATATTCACCCAGACCCAGATTATTTCTCTCAGGCAGCAGCAGGACCATTCCTGCATCCCTGCATCGAAGGTTTGTGTTCCAAGCACGGGGATACTGCACCTCAGGGCAGCAGAGCTGTTATTCATAGCCTGAATTCCTAACTTAAAAAAAAAAAAAAATTAAAGAACCTCTAGTGCCTTCCCCCCCTAAATGATGGACTGACAATCTCAGCATCTTTTAGACATCAGACTTCAGGAGGGAGAGGGAAGGGCTGTGAGACAGGCAGAGTTTGGCAGCTGGGCTTCATTAAGTCTGTTTTTCAAAGCTGCATTTGTGTCTCCAGAATAACAATGAAGTTATCCCAGGCCTCATATTCCATCCCCTCACAGCCATTGTGGTGGCGAGCACCCTCAGTGCCCTTTGTGCCGTAATCTCTTTCTTTCCCTAACATATTAATCTGCCATCAAAGAGGAGTTCTGGAAACATAGTTTGTTGCCTGTTGGAGCCTTACATTTCAGAGGTGCTGGTGCTGCTGCTGTTGCATATTTTGTACAATTTTATTTTCAAGCAGTCCTTTTTTCCCTAATGGGCTCACTTGGGGGTCTGTTCAATGGGAGGTGAAAACGGAGCCGAGCAAAATTCCTGCTGAGAGACCTTTACAAACCTCGAGAAACCTTTCTCAAAAACAGGAGTTCCACGTTCTTAATGAGATCATTTTCCTAAAATCTGGGGAAAGAGCAGAAAGAGAAAATAGTGACAGCAAAATAGAGATAATCACAAAAAATGCTCTTCAAGTAAACCAGAAGCCCTCTTGGTGTAATGAGACAGAAAAATTTCGAGAAGCCTGAAGGAAGAACATGTGTTTTGTATGACACATTGGAGCCAAGTCAGGGTGTGAAAAGCAATCACATCTCAACCCTGCAGCTGGATGTCACTCGCCTGCTGCAGAGAGTTGGGGAAAGAGTTGAGAAATGGGACAAAATCCCATCGGGGCACAGTTTGGTGCCAGGATGTCTGCGAGAAAACCTAACATCGGTGACAATTTGATGTGCTGAGTTGGGTGCAAAAGGTCACCTCTCTGTGCCTCCATCTGGGTGATGCCCTGACCCCTCTTATAAAAGAGTGAATTCCACAAGAGGTGGTGAATCCAGGCTGGCACCCAAAGGCCAGCACAGCTCTGGACAGGGATAAACATTTGGTTGTAGCTCTCAGAGAATCATGGAATCCCAGTTTGGCTTGGAAATGCATTGGAAAGGACCTTCCACTATCCCAGGTTGCTCCAAGCCCTGGCCAGCCTGGCCTTGGACACTTCCGCGAATGGGGCAGCCACAGCTTCTCTGGCAAACCTGTGCCAAGGCCTTACCACCTTCACAGGGAAACATTTCTTCCTAATATCACATCTAAATCTACTCAGTCAGTTTGAAGCCGTTCCCCGTTGTCCTGTCATTCCAGGACCTTATAAACAGTGTCTCTTCATCTTTCTTGTAGTCTCCCTTCAGGTACTGCAAGGCCACAATTAGGCCACTCTGGAGCCTCCTCCTCTCCAGGCTGAACAATCCCAATTCTCTCTTTTTTTTCCCCACAGCAGAGCTGCTCCATCCCTCTGATCATCTTGGTGCCTCCTCTGGACTTGCTCCAATATCTCCATGTCCTTTCTGTGCTGGGACCCTGGAGCAGGATGCAACATTCCAGGTGGGATCTCTCCAGATTGGAGCAGAGGGACAGAATCCCCTGCTCTCAGTTCTTTGGGTACAGCCCAGGACACAATTGGCTTTCCTGGGTTGCATGGATGCAATTCCATAACCTTTGAAATCTGCTTCTGGCTGGTGGCAGATGGATATTTCAGAAAGCACAGGCAGATCAGCATGGAGTGGCAGGAAAACTGGAAAAACGGGAGGAGGGAAAGCGGGGACAGAGGGATCGCCTGTCATCTGTTTGTCATGGCCAGAGCCTGAGACACCCGTGTGGGAGTGGTGATTAAGCAGTTGGTTGGTGGCATGAAATGACACCTCCAGCACATCCCTGCCCAACGTGCCAACAGGGCTTCACAGGCTGACACCATCCTGATGCCTCCAGGAGCCGGAACACGAGGACAAGGAGGTGCCAGAGGAGATGTACGGAAGCACTGCAAGCATAAAACCCAGTCTGCAACATTTTTGATGAGTTAGTACCTAAAAAAGAAAAAAAAAAACAGTGTGGTGTTATATCACCAGATGCTCTCCTGATCTCCAGAGATTTGTGGCTCAGGCACTTCATGAACCAAAGCAGGAAGTTCCATATTTCCATGCTCTCGCTCTCTCATGAAGTTTTTTCCTCCATAAATCTTCCCAGTCACCTTTTGAACATTTTTGGGGATCTATAATACTCCATTGGCAAAGAGTTGCACAAGTAATCAGGCACTGTGTGAGGAAACTCCTTTTTTTTCCTTTGTTCCAAGCTTGGCACTTACTCTTTTCCAATGATAACCTTTAGTTCCTGCATCAGAAGGATCAATAAGCCGTCAACCCCTAATGGTTCCTCTCTAGATCCTAAAATACTCTTTCTTTCTCTAGATCCCGTAATATCCTTCCCTTTACTCTTCCTTGACAGGATAAACAAGGTTTACACAGCAATTCCCTGTGCAGAAGGGACCTTTTTAATCTCTTCCACTGGTTAGTCTGGGCTTTTTTTCCAGCATCTTTCCTGAGATGAAGACCTCAGAAAACACCCCAAAGTAATCAAGATGTGAATGGAACAGGGGTTTTTCAGGGGGAATGGAGGCAGGTGAGAGAGGACAACAGGAGATATCCCAACTTCACCCCTCCTTCCGTTTCATTCTCTCCCTAGAGAGCTCCAGCCCTGAGGTCTGAACAGAGCTGGGAAAACAGGTTTAATTTCTTCCTTGTCAACAAGGAAAAGTCTGAACTTCCAACTTCTTCCATGTGACACGTCAAACTGGCACCACGAGTCTGACTTCTGATGACTTTGCCCACAGACTTTCACCAGTTCTGATGTTTCACCAGCTGAAAAAGCCAAGTTCCCAGCGAGCTGGCTCCTCAGATTTCTAATTTAACTGCAGTGTAGCACTTCCTTCAAGGCTTGTTCGTTATCAGATCCTTCACTCCATCGTTTCCACCAACACTGCTGAGCATTTGCAAAGTGGCAGCATAGCTCAGCTTTCTGTAGGAAATTTTGTAACCAGCTGAAGCCTGAGTATTTCCAGCAAGGCAGAGTGGGCTGTCAAATACCACAGTTTCCCTGTTGGGATCGTTTCTTCCTGTCTGAGGAAGGCTGGTGGGAAGGCGCTTTCCTTGACAAGGAGAAAGCTGGTGAAGCAAAAATGGGACAGCTGGAAGGGCAGAGCTAAGTCCCAAGTAAGCCTGGCATCCACATCTTCCCATTCCTAGACAGAACCTGCAGATGGATCCTTGTCACACCCAGAGAGCCATCAGGACAGGGATGATGTCAGTTCTGTGGAGTGACATCCTCTGAGAAAACTCCGGAGCCTCCAACTTCAGAAGAATGTGGAGCTGCTGAAGAGAGTCCAGAGGAGGCCAGAGAGATGCTCTGAGGGCTGGAGCCCCTCTGCTCTGGAGCCAGGCTGGGACAGCTTGGAGAAGGGGAGGCTCCAGGAGACCTCAGAGCCCCTTCCAGGGCCTAAACAGGTTCCAGGAGAGCTGGAGAGGGACTTGGGACAAGGTCCTGGCATGACAGGAAAGGGGGGATGGCTTTAAATTCACAAAAGCAAGGGTTGGAATGAATATTAGGAAGAAATTCTTGGCTGTGAGGGTGACAAGGCCCTGGCACAGGGAAGCTGTGGCTGCCCCATCCCTGGCAGTGTCCAAGACCAGGTTGGATGAGGCTTGGAGCAACCTGGGATAGTGGAAGGTGACCCTGCCCATGGCAGGGGGTAGAATGAGATGGTCTTGAATGTCCCTTCCAATTGTGATTCCACAAAAGTCTGTTTGGAGATGTGTTGGGCAAACTGCTTTGAATGGTAAAAGTCTGAAAGCTCATCGTGTTCCAACAGGTTTTGGGAAAATTGGAGCCACAGCAGAGCTGAAGTAGCTCAGCTGGGAGAGCATTAGACTGAAGATCTAAAGGTCCCTGGTTCAATCCCGGGCTTCAGCAGGGTTTTTCTGCACTTTTGTGTGCCCAGGCCTGGGCTCTCCTGTACAACACAGAGCTGGACAGCCAGGAGAGTCCAGCCAAGGGCCAGCAGGAGGGTGAAGGGACTGGAGCATCTCTCCTGTCGGGAGAGGATGAGGAGCTGGGACTGCTGGCCTTGAGAGACTGTGGAGTTCCCATTCTTAGACACATTCCAAGTCACCTGGATGGTCCTGGACAAGTGGCTGTAGGTGCTGCTTGAGCAGGGCTTTGGAGCAGGTGAGCTCCATGAGGTCCCTTTGGACCTCAACCGGTCTGAGCCTGCGAAACAGGGACAGGGTTTTACAATTCCAGTACTTCAACAGAAATCGTGATAGAAAGAGGGAGTTTTTGTTCCTTCCACTGCCTGTTCCCAGTCCTATGCCATGGACTGCCCTGAGAAGAGGTAGAAAGGTGTAATGCCAAGTAGGAAATCAAAACTGTTTTTTGGGAAAAGGAAAAATACCCTATTAAAGAGAGAAATTTTTAGTGGCAATCACAAATTACCTTGAAGGAACCCCTCTCCCTAAAATTTGTGTTTTCCAGGCTGCAGTGTTCCTGTGTGTTTACCTGTTGTTTTTAGGGAAACTAACACAGGTATCAGGGCTGAAGTAGCTCAGCTGGGAGAGCGTTAGACTGAAGATCTAAAGGTCCCTGGTTCAATCCCGGGCTTCAGCAGTGTTTTAGGAGTTGGAATCAACGATGCATCCCTGGAAGTGTCCAAGAATCAACTTTACGTGGCATTCAGTGCTCTGGTCTACTGGACAAGGATGTGATGGATCAAAGATTGGACTCTATCTTGGAAATCTTTTGCAATCTTAGTGGTTCTGTGATTTCATCCTTATGGTCCCTTCCAGCTCAGGGTATTCCATGATTGTGTGAAGTTTTCTTCCCTTTCCTGACCCTTTCCTACTCTTACCCTGAGCTTTATCAAATGATGGTGGTCAATGTGCGGACACCCCAAAGAGTTCTAAACAAACTCTGCTTTGTGTTTGCTCCTCTGTCACTTTCTGGCTCCTGTTCCATGGAGACCTTCAGGCAAACACCAGAGACAGGACATGAAATGCCCGTTGTCCAAAAAGAGAAGTGAGAAACAGCAAACCCTTGATTTTCTCAAGATCAACCCCAACACACATCCAATCTCTTCTTCTCAGCAGGACAGGGATTCTTCTTTCTCCTTTTCCTTCTGGTGGTGCGCTAAAAGCTGTGGACATCACGCTGTCTGATCCCGCAGCATCCCAAGAAGTTACTTCCCTGATCAGGATGTGATTAAAATAATTTGTGTATAAACCAAGAGCATCATCACCTGCTTAAGCCTTGAAGAGATACCAGGGGTCGTGAAGGGGAAATGCCTCTGCTAAGAGCCACCACCCAAATATAACACCCCAGACACGACACCACAAATGCGACACCACAAAAACAACACAAATATGACACCACAAATACAGCACGACAAATGCAACACCGCAGATACACCGTAAATACAACGCCACAAATGCAACACCACAAATAACACCAGCTGCTCACCCGGGGTGGACCTTTGCAGACCTGACACCCTCAGGCAGGATCACCTGGCTCAGGGATGCACCAGCTGGAAATTAGCCTTTACTCCAACTGTCTTTGCCTGGATCTAAATGAGGCAGGAGCCTCCCGGTCCCCAAATTGGATCAAAGTAGGTCAGAACTCCCTGAGTGGTCCATGTGCGGGATTAAATTAAAGCAAATGTTGTGCGTGTCTTGGGCCTCATTGTGTTATGACAACAGACCTGAGGTGTTATGAACATCCCAGATATTGCGCTCAGGTTTAAGAACAGTTCACACACCGTGGCTGTGCTGAGTGGCTCCAACCTCATTAACGCCTCTGGAGAAATGCAGCCCCGAGCCCCAAGGGCAGAGGCAAATCCCATACCAGAGGCAATGACCTGATGGTGACCTGAATGGCTTGAATGTGACAGTCTGTGTCCTCCCAGACAATGCCCAGAGAGAGCTCCCTGCAGAGCAGGGGCCAGGAACTATTCCCAAAAAGTGGTTTGGACATAACAGATCTATTTATGAAAACAGGCTAAGAGCTGTGATTGTTCAGTCTGGGGAAGAGAAGGGTC
Source organism: Dasyornis broadbenti (assembly GCA_013397935.1). Taxonomy (NCBI): domain Eukaryota; kingdom Metazoa; phylum Chordata; class Aves; order Passeriformes; family Dasyornithidae; genus Dasyornis; species Dasyornis broadbenti. The sequence continues at coordinate 813,953 of VZRN01003137.1, read as the reverse complement.
TGGGGAGATCTTAGAGCTCCTTCCAGTGCCTGAAGAGGCTCCAAGAGAGCTGGAGAGGGATTTTGGACAAGGGATGGAGTGCCAGGACAAGGGGGAATGGCTTCCCACTGCCAGAGGGCAGGGTTAGATGGGATATTGGGAAGGGATTCTTCCCTGTGCTGGTGGTGGTGGTGAGGCCCTGGCCCAGGTTTCCCAGAGAAGCTGTGGCTGCCTTATCCCTGGAAGTGTTTGGCCGGGCTGGATGAAGCTTTGAACAACCTGGGATAGTGGAAGGTGCCCCTGCCCATGGCAGGGGGTTGGAACTGCATGATTTTAAGGTCCCTTCCAACCCAAACCTTTCTATGAATCCGTGATTCTGTGATTTCTGTTGGGCCAGAGAGGGGAGGAGGTTTTAGCACTATGACAGATGTGCCTTATCTGATGGCTTTAACCCCAACAAACACGAAAAACCAGTTCTATTTCCTCTGGGAGCTGTAACACCCTGTGCAGGGGAGCTGTTCCCGCTCCTCACGGGGTCTCTGCTCACAGCCAGCACCAGGGTACCCCCGGTCAGAGCTGGCACTGTGCCCATGGAGGTGACAGTGACATCCAGGCTTGTTGGCCTCAAACACAAGTTCAGCATAAGGAGCTAACTCCAATGAAATTGTTTTCAAGCCTGACCCACAGCTGTGGGAAGGCAAAGGAGAAGCCCCCGCTGGTGTCAGCCCTCAGGATTCATGTTCTCACTGCAGGGCACACAGAAATCCCAGAGATCACAATGCAGCAGTGAGCGGAGATGAGAGAAGCTTTTTGCCTCCTCCTTCTCCTGACAACGCATTCCCCTCCTGGCTGAAACAGCTTTGACTCAGACCTCAGCACCAGAAGTTGCCAACTTTCCCGGGATTTGGCTCAGAGAAGGGTTAAAACCTGCCCGTGCTCCCGGGGAGGCTGCGAGGGAAGGAGCGGGATGAATAACTGCGGTGGGAGGCAGGAGCGCGGGGGCGGCTGCCCTGCCAGCACCTTCTCCAGCCCCCTCACACTCAGCTCCCTCCGCTCACCCCCGCTCAGGCCCCTCCAGCTCCAGGGCCCCCTCACCGATCAATCAGCGCATGGCAGATCCCAAAAACCATCTTTCCCCGAGTCCCTGCTCAGCGCTGCTCCAACCCGCAGCTCTCCCCCACAAACAGCTCCGCCGGTGCCCTTCAGTTCTGATTCTGTGCCTTTTGTTCCGGTGATTTCTGCCTCTTTCTCTGAGTGATTGCAGTCCTGGTTTGCTGCTGCTGTTGTTCTCCCCCATCCTCGTGAAGTCCCCTCTTTCCCCGACCTTTCCCACCAGAACACCGGCACGGATTGATCCCCAGCCAGGGATCGATCTTCACGCACCTGCCCTGACCCCACGGCTCCAGAAATGGATTTCCCTGCTGGCTCTAGAAATGTATTTCCCCGAGATGAGGAGCCTGAATGGAAAGACCAGGAAGACAAATATGTGGAAAATCCTCAGCAGGAGCTTAAACCCCATTCCTCTAGAAAAAAACAAACAAAACAAAACAAACAAA
>VZRN01003137.1:793556-810560 GCA_013397935.1 Dasyornis broadbenti | reverse complement strand
AAAAAAAAAAAAAAAAAAGACAAAAATTCAAATACAGCAACTGTCCAGGACTTGCTCCAGACATGGAGAATTAAAAAATACTTTTCAGACCCAGCCCAGTTCCTCAGAGGTACTAAAGTAAACACACAGACAAAATACCTTTAAAGGGTCTTAGCTTTCCTATGTGTGGCCGATTAATTAAACACAATTTAGGTCATTATTGGGGCTGTTAACTTTTGGGGCCATGGGTTCTCCTTTCTCTTCGGTTTGAACAGCAAAAGCTGATTTTATTTGTGACTGCAGGGTTCAAGTAGAGGAGAAGGAGAGAACATGAAGCACTGCTCATTCCAAGGGGGAGTAGGCTATTTAAAAATGCAAATTGTGCTCAGAAAAGCAGAGAGAAACGGGATTGTGGAGCTTCCTGCTGTCGCTTATTAGATATGCAGATTTTTATTCCCCTGCCCAGGGTGGGATTGAGGATGGGACAGGAGTAAAAACTCTTCTGGCAGCTTCTGGGAGCATCCAGGAGGTGACAGCTTGGGAAGAATTTGAAATTCCACGCGGAAAGGTGGGCGGGTTTCAGTTTGGTTCCTAACAAGCATCCACAGCACAGAAAACATCCTTGGCAAAACTCTGCGAATTCGGGAAAGTATTTAACGTAAAAAGGATGAGGATCCAGTAGAGAAGTGATTTTAATTATTCTATTATTCCGTAGCATGGAAGGCTTTAAACTACACTTAGATCAGCTTTTAAAGCTCCTTGACTTCTGCCACATGGGTTGGAAACTTCTCTGTTGCTTTGGAAATCCAGGGATGTATTGTAGTCCCTCATTCCAAGCGATTGGATATGTCTAGGAGAAAGCTTGACCTGCTGAATTGTTGTGTTTTTTAAATGGGGGGGGAAAAAAAGAAAAAAAAGAAAAAAAAAAAAGAAAAGGAAAAAAAGGAAAAGGAAAAGGAAAAGGAAAAGGAAAAGGGAAAGGGAAAGGGAAAGGGAAAGGGAAAGGGAAAGAAAAAGAGAAAGAGAAAGAAAAAGAAAAAGAAAAAGAGAAAGAGAAAGAAAGAAAAAGAAAAAGAGAAAGAAAAAGAAAAATAAAAAAAAGAAAAAGAAAAAGAAAAAGAAAAAGAAAAAGAAAAAGAAAAAGAAAAAGAAAAAGAAAAAGAAAAAGCAGATTTGGGAACACTTCAAGTCCCAGATAAGCAGCAAAAGGATAAAATTATGAATTAAAAGACAGTAGGAGGAAATTCAAAAATATCTTCATAATGAGCAATATCCCTGTCCATGGTCAGAAGATGCTGGGCAGGTGTCCCATCCCCCAGGGATTTTGGTGGAGTGGATTCCAAATTCCCATTTCTTTCACCCTGACACCGGGGGAACTCCTCGAGTCGTTTCGCATCCGTGTCTCTGCCTCCGGTATTTTCATGCCAGCCTGGTTCCGTGGGTGATTCTCTGCTCCAGTTTTCAAGCAGAAGTTCTCACAAATTGATGGAGGAGGCTTTGGCACCTCCACAGGAGGAGAGAGGGAGAATTGCATGGAGGAGGAGAAGTGAAATGGGCTTTGGAAAACCAGAAAATTTGCATAGAAAACGGCAGCAGCTTTTATTTCCCTCGGACTGAGCTCCATCAGCTGCTGGTTTTGAAGCCACCCCGTTAAAGATCCCCATGGGTGGCCACAGATGTGCTGGGCTGCTTGAGGGAAGCTGGGTTTGCGGCCGCCTGGAAGCTTCCAGAAGGGGAGCTCAGACTTTCCCTCGGCTCCAGATTTGCCCTGCGAGCTCCCTACTCTTGAAGCCAATCCTTTAAATAAAAACCAAGAGCAGATGTACATAAAACCAGGAGTAGAAGGCTTGAAAATCCACTGAGGGTACATTTTTTTTTTTTTCCAGCCCAAAGATTTTTAGCTCTTAAGGTCTCAGATCATCACCTCTAACTTTAAACTTGGAGCTGAAGTTTCTAAATTAAGAGCTGCTTTTCTTTTTCTTTTTCCCCCAGCCTCTCAATATAGACAGTAGATGCAAAACTCAGTTCCGTTTCAATTTTAGATCCTCCCTTGGGAAAAACCTGTTAGCTCAGGATATGGATTGGGGCTCAACTTTCCCTAATAAATAAAATATCACCTCTCAGCTGCCTGATAGTGAGGGAGCTGCACGGAACACCAGCCCAAGTTCATGGATGGCCTGTGGTCATCCATCAAAATGAAGGAGTTTTCCCTTAGTCCAAGCTCTGGGCAGCTTTGGATATTTCACAAAATCACAGAATATTTTGAGCTGGAAGGAACCCAGGAGGATCATTGAGTCCAACCCTTCCGTGAATGAATGGCCTGTACAGGGATTGTTGTCTCAGGTCTGGCTTAGAAGGGTCAATATAGAAAATAGAAATAATATAGGAAATAGAAATAATATAGAAAATAGAAATAATCTTGGAAATAGAAATAACATAGGAAATCTTTTCCCTGACAGTCCTGTAAAGGTTCCTGCATTGGAAACACAGTGACACAAGATGCTGGAGCTTGATGTTAGGACCTTCCTCAAGATGGCATTACAGAGGAGTAGGAGCTGACAGCAAGAGAAAATATGCCCAGAAATATGATTTATCAGCCTGTGGATGTGCTGATGGAGAATCCAAGTGACTGGATGGGGCTCTGGGCAACCTGGGATAGTGGAAGGTGTCCCCGTCCATGGCAGGGGGTTGGAACTGGATGATCTTTAAGGTCTTTTCTAGCCCAAACTCTGATTCTGTGATTCTGTGGATCGGGTGCCAGAGCGACCCGTGAGAGTCTCAGCTGTGAGTGGTGGTGTGGGGAGTGAGCTGTGACTTCCCAGGTGGGTCAAACACCTTCTCTTGGAGGAGATGGAACATAAACAAGATTGGGGGAAAAAAAAAAATGGAATTAGATAGAAGATGTCAGGAGAAGGAGGCAAAACCCCACAAACACCTGCAAATGAGCCTACAGCCATCTGCAGCATAGATCCATCTCTATCCATCCTTCAGCAGTGCTGAGGAGTTCGTCCCATTCCAGGCTGGCAGCTGTCAAGATAAATTGCTAAAAGTCGGTCTCACACACTGCAGCAAATTAAACAGTGTTTGAAAATGTGAAAGAGAGATTTCCTCAGGAATATGCAAGAGATTCATTAATCCAAGTGAGCCCAGTTTTCTGGAAGATCCATTCCTCTCTGTGTCACGTTGGTGAGGATGCTTTGTGCCCCTCACCTGCCCGTCTTCAATGCTCCCAGGTCAGGTTCAGCCCCCAAAGTTCCTCTCCGATCGCAGCCGTGGCATTTCACAGGATCCTCCATCTCTCACCTCCTCCAGGGGCAGCTTCTCTTCCCTTCCAGGTGAACTTTTCCGTCCCAGCCCCGGCTGGCTCCCTCTGGCAGGTGGGTGTGCTCCGCCTGGAGCCGGCGAGGGGGCGGGAGGCACCGACAAGAGAGCACGGCAGGGCTCTGGAATGTGTTACGAATTTTTCCCACTCCCTGCTGGAGGGATTCTGCTGTCATTCCCAGGCGACACGAGATCCCTGCCGTGTCCATCTTTCCTGGGAATTGTACTGTTGTAGGGGGTAGGAAATGAACAGTTGGGAAAGGATGAAAAATGAGATTACTGCTCTTTTTTCCCTCTGTGCCATGGCTTTTTATGAATCGAATCATGGAATTATTTAGGTTGGAAAAGGCCTCTAGGATCACTGAGTCCAACCATCAACCCAGCACTGCCAAGGCCACCACTAAATCATGTTCCCAAGTGCCACATTTCCACGGCTTTTAAATACCTTCCAGGATGGGTTCTCCACCTCTGCCCTGAGCTCTCTGTGTCAGCCCTTGACAACCCTTTCGGAGAAATTTTTCCTAATATCCAACTTAAACCTCCCCTGGTGCAACTTGAGGTCCTCCCTAGAAATAAAGAGCTGGAGCTGAAGGACAAGCTCAGAGCTTTCTCCTTCCCTATTCCATTTGCTCCTGGGTTCTGTCTCTCTCTTGGCAGACGGTTTTAGCCAGAATTATCTTCTAAGCAAAGACCCAAAATTTATGGAAAATAACATTGCACCTTGGTCCTTCCTTCCCATATTCCCTATGCCTGCAGTTGCTCTCCAGGTCCTTCGTCTTTGCCGAGGGTTGATGACTTGGCTGCTTTCACGCGACATTATTTTATAGAAGTTGGTACCGCTGGATCCTTAAAGGCACGCGAGCAGTGTTCGAGAAGAGTTTTGGGCTATAACCTCACAATCAAAAAGGAAAACAACTTCAAAAGTTGGTTAAAACCCAGGTGTTTCCCTGAGTTTTGTGGCTTATGCAAGACCTCAGCTTTTCACTAAAAAAAAAAAAAAGACAAAAAACACACACCAAAAAAATCCACATTTAAAAAGTCCTAATGGAAGCAGAATGGGGAAGAGAAGGGTTTGATTCATCAGACCTTCTTCATCCTCTCTGTTATGTCTAATGAGACCTGAGCATCCTCAGAGGGATCAGCCCCGGTGGCAACAGAGAAGGTGGTGCAGCAAAATGAAAATTTGGGATGGGAAGGTGTTTCCCAGCCACCACATGGAAAACCCTTTTCCTAGAAAACCCATTGCAAACCTTTTCCGGCGTCTGTTGCCCTTTCAGGAGGACAGGAAAGAGCTCGCTGAGAGCTGCTCCATATTGACTGGATTGAACCTGGGAATTTTCGCTTCCTTAACCAGTTTAGACCCCTTCCTTACAATGCTGACCTCTGTCTCTGCCCTAAACTCCTCATCCTTGGCATCTACAACCAGATCCACACCACCAACACTCACTAACCTTTGCCATGATAGGCAAAGTGTTCCTAGGTTTTCCCATCTCTGACAGCTTCTCCCTTCCCAGATGAATCCCAAAGTCCTTCCTGGCCATTTAAAATGTTCTGTATCAATGGTGACCCAGGATTCCGGGTCTTCCATCAATCATCTGCTTCCCCACACTGTTCCCTCACTGTTTACCTCATCGTGCAGTGTTCCGAGACGATCTGTCCTCTCCTTTCTAATCACTCCCACCTCCCCATTTCCTCCCCGGTTTGAGGTGAATCCACCTGAAAGTCCCAGGAGTTTCTTAGGAACAGCCTGCTGAGCACAGCTCGGTGACGCTGACGCCGGCATTGTGAGGGCTGTGATTTCCTGGATAGCATGACTGCTCCTAATTCCTGCAAATAAAAGGAATTAGAGAAACAGAGACTCGAGAGGTGTATGAGTAATCCAGCATCATCCCTGGGGACACGTGCTGGGATAACACACAAAAACAAGCTGGGAACACAGAGTGCTTTCACCTGCAAGCTCACTCTCCCTACATTCCGGGAAGGGAAGTGCCAGTGCTGCAGCGAGGGAAACTGAGGCACAGGGATGCAACTGGCAGAGATCACTCAGCTGATTTGGTGGAGAGTCTAAGGCGAGGCTCTTCATGATCTGTTTGGGTTGCAGCTGCCTGAATTATGCATTAAAGCTCAATTTCTTCGCATAAGAGGAAAACAAGACTGGGAACTCCATCCTGGGGATGCGAGGAGCAGCTGAGGGCACTTGGGCTGTTCATCTGGAGAAAGGGGGACGGAGGGGAGATCCCATCACAGTCTGAAACTTCCACGTGAGGGGAAGAGAAGGGGTGGACATTGATCTCTGCTTGGATGGAAGCCGAGGGACTGGCCTGAAGCTGTGTCAGAGGAGGTTTAGGTTGGATGTTAGGAAGAGATTCTTTCCCCAGAGGGTGATTGGGCACTGGAGTATTTCCCCAGGGCACTGGTCACAGCCCCAAGCCTGACAGAGCTCCAGGAATGCTTGGACAACGCTCTCAGGCACAGGGTGGCATTGTTGGGGTGTCCCGTGCAGGGCCAGGAGTAGGACTCGATGATCCTTGTGGGACCCTTCCAACTCAGCAGATTCTGTGACTCTGTGATTCTGTGACTCTGGGATTTTGTGATTCTGTGGTTCTGTGGTTCTGTGACCCAGAGCAGTTGGGTGTCTCAGTGCATTTTGACCTCTCCGTGATTATCCCAACTTGGCTCTTCCTCCCCTCACTGCTCATACCCCTCGTTAACATCCAACATCTCCCATTTCTTGCAGCCAGATGTCCGAGTCTTGTCTTTACCTCCTCCTGGGCTGCCCTCAAGCCTGGTTTGGGGCCACCTGCCCGAGGATGAGCACCAAAAGCTCCCAGCCACCCAAGGACACTGTCACAGCTCAGTGCTCTCCGTTTGCGCGGAGCTGGGATCCGTTCCACCCGCCGACTTCCCCACCTCCAAAGTCTGCAGCTCGGCGAGGGGAAGGAACATTCCATAGAAGGGAAGCAATCTCTGCCAGGCGCTGCAGAAATGGGACACAGATGGTGCCTCAATCGAGAGCGGAAGTTTATTTGGGGGCTCTGTGAGTGACGTCGCGCTGCAGATCCTGCAGCAGATGACAGGCACCAGGATTTCAGAGCGGGTGAGGAGTTCAGTTTGGAGAAGTCTCTATCCACTATTAGAGCTATTAGCTTGACTGAAAAATAGCGGGGAAAATAGGACTAAAAGAAGAAAACTCTACCTTGATGGTATTTTAAGGATAGGAGTGTTTAACCTTGTTTTATTCAAGTGTAGCTCCTGTTTTTCTGACACTCTAATCTTGATCCCAGCTGTTTGCTGGCTGGTTGGTCAGCCAGGATGGTTGTGCTCATTGGCCAGGTGGACAGTCCTGAAGGAAAAACCTGAGCATGGCATTGGCGTGGCTTTTTCCCTGCCCTACACGTAAAATTTTGTCTTTGTCCTCTACTCACTGAAGAGTTGGAAGGGATTTCTGGACATCTCCTAGTGCAACCCCCTGCTCTAGCAGGGCCGACCAGAGCCAGTCACCCAGGACCACATCCAGGTGGAAATGACAAAATTTCTCAGAATGGAAACTCCACAACCTCTCAGGGCAACCAATCCCTCTCATCCTCTCCTCATAAGAGAGAGGCTCCAGTCCTTTCATCACCTTCAGCTGGGCCTATCCATCCTTGAGAAGAGACAACTGAGAGGGGACCTCATTCCTGTCTGTCAGTGTCTGCAGGGAGGGGTCAGAGCATGGACCAGGCTCTGCTCAGTGGGGCCCAGCAATGGCACCAGAGGAACGGGCAGGAAGTTCCCCCTGAATCTGAGGAAGAACTTCTTCCCTGTGCAGTGACCAAGCACTGGATTGCCCAGGGAGGGTGTGGAGTCTCCCCCAGTGGGGATATTCCAGACCTGCCTGGACACAATCCTGTGACCTGTGCTCTGGGATGGCCCAGAGCAGGGAGGTTGGACCAGATGACCCCACTGTGGTTCCTTCCAACCCGACCCATTCTGTTATTCCCTTCCTGGCCCTTGGCTGGACTCTCCTGGATGTCCAGGCCTCTCTCATACAGGAGAGCCCAGGCCTGGGCACACAAAAGTGCAGAAAAACCCTGCTGAAGCCCGGGATTGAACCAGGGACCTTTAGATCTTCAGTCTAACGCTCTCCCAGCTGAGCTACTTCAGCTCTGCTGTGGCTCCAATTTCCCCAAAACCTGTTGGAACACGATGAGATTTCAGCATTTCAGGCAGTCTTTAGTTAATTTTAGCTTGGTGAGTCAAGGAATTGCTTCAGGGAACAGGATAGAGACAGGCTGGGATCAAAAGTAATGGCTCAGAACACCTGGAAGTGTTCAAGGCCAGGCTGGATGGGGCTTGGAGCAACCTGGGATAGTGGAAGGTAATGCTGCCCAGGGCAGGGGCTTGGAAAGAGATGATCTCTAAGGTCCTTGCCAGCCCAAATCATTCTGGTATTCTGTGATAAAACACAGCTAAATCTGGAATCAAACAGCAGCTTCGATCTGAGAACCAGCCAGGAGCAGTGGCATTGAACAGAATTTCCTGACACCTTTTCAGAGAGCCCACGGAAGGATCTGGAATTATCCACGGAGCCTGGCTAATCTTTTCACATCAATCTGTCGCTCTCCACCTAAGGAATGGGAGCCAAGCATTTTCATGCAGTGATGGGAGATGTTTGCCCAGCCCACCAACTTATCCTGCAAATAATTCGCTCCCAGGACAATCTCCCATCTTTCACCAGCTCCAAATTCACATCTTCCCAAAATACATATGTGAAATGCACAGTAAGTTTCCATGTCTGTTAAAAATCTGGTAGTGAAAGGTGTCAGAAATATATTTAATCTGGGTTTGAATGTTCAGCTTGACAGCAGCTGATATTTAGCTGATATTTCCTCAGTGAGATTTATTAGATAACAGCTCCCGATATCTCAGGCTCCCAAACTAGGATAGGGAAGCTCTTGAAATATCCAGACGTCGGGATCATTCCCTAAGTGGGTTTTCTTTCTCCAAAAACACTCCCGGCACTGGATCCCAATAGCGATCCCACCCGTCGCTGAAGATCTCAGCATCTTTGTAATTGTGAGGTGGAGAATTTTTGAGCAACTGAGCGGCGCTACAGAATTTCTGCTTCTTGATTTATGATTTGCCTCCTCAATGATACCTAAAACGTTCCAGATCCACCTCTTGAAAACTCTACGGTGCCCAAAAAAATAGTGCACATAACAAATCCAGGGTGTGGCTAAAGACCATGGCCAACAAACACAAGCCCGAAACCAATTCCCAAAACCAATTCCATTTTGTGTCTGGTGGAGCTGCTGATATGAGAGGAATCTGTGATGTTGTCCAGGAATTTGGAGCCACAGGAGGGCGATCAGGCCTCAGCCCTGAAGCGGGAATGAGCCATCGCTGTCTGTCCTATTGAAGGTGTCTCTCATCTCCACCTGAACCTCAGGGTCCATAAGAAGTGGGAAGTTGGGGATTTGCCCCTGTAAATTTTTCCAGTTGTCCATGAATGAGGACGAGGAAGAAATCTTGCACTGTGTCCTCTGCAAAATCATCCCCAAACTCAGGCTGTGTGCTCAGAGCAAGGCCGGATATTTTTATCTACAGAAAGTTTTAAAAGGAGCGATTTCTTGAGCTCAGTGACTGTGGATCTCACAAGGACATCTTGGATCAGCTTTCATGAAAAAAAAATTGTGTATTTTTCCACACTTGGATGCTAAAGGAAAGTGAGAACAACAATTGCACAGACAGATTATTTTTATTGTGGAGCCCATCCTCAGTGTTTACTCAAGTGTAAAGCTTTGCTTTGAAGGTTTAGTTTTTCTTCAAAGATTCTGTCTTTGAAGGCAAATCAAAACAGACCAATGCCTATTTTGGAACACCAGTGCCTCTAATTCTGTGAAATACTGAAGGTTTGCTCTTCCCTGAAGAGCTGTGAGCTGTTTAGCGTAACCAGCACTGATGATTGCCAAATTCCTGGAAGGCCACGTGAGTGTGACACGTGAGCGTGACAGGGAGCAAAGACCACAAGAAAAGACCCCAGCCTGACTTTTTTTTTTTTTTTTTTCCTCTAAAACCCAGCAATTTTGGAAAGGTTCCTGCGGTGGGATGCATCCCACCTGACTTCTCAGAGGCCAAAAAGGCAAATCTCTAAACCTGACCTCATCACAGAATTCTTTGGGTTGGAAAGGACCTTCAGGATCATTTAATTCACGCCCAGAGGTTTTGCCTCTCCCTGGGGTTTTCCAGAATTTGTATTAAGCCCAGTGCAGACACAGGCTGGGTCCTACCCAAAACTTTTCTCCAAATTAATTTAACTAATAACCCACTTTTAGCTCTTCACAAATCTGATTCATTTTCGGCTCCTCCTGAATTTTTGGGAAGGGAGATCAGTGCATTTGGATTTAGGTCTACCTGGCTGGAAGGAGCCAGAGCAGATGGAAACCTTCCCAAGGCCAGTGGTGCCACCTAATGGGAAAATTCCCAGGGAATCCATGTCTCGGAAGTTCAGTCCTTAAGCGGAGTGTTGCTAGGTGACGTAGCAATGGAAATGAGGAGCTCTGACGTCAGTCCCTCTTTTCTGCTGCCTTACGACCATTCCTCCGTCAATCCATTCCCTTTTCCCAGGCATCCGAGCCACAAACAGGAGACTGCCCCGGGAAATTTGTTCTATTTCCTGCTCAAATCCAATCTCAGCAATCCCTGGAGCCCCCTGAAGCGTTTTTGTCCTTCTTGACGCTCAGTCTGGAGAGGAAACGATCCCAGATTTTGGGATTACGGAGAGCCAAGCAGAAAACAAGATGGAATGAGGGGCTGCCACGGGAGAGGCCAGGACTCTGGGGGTTTTCCTGGTTGCAGATTTTGCACGTGAGGGTTGGGAAAAGTTCTCTGCATTGCAACATCCACACTCAGATCCACCCGGAACCACACTGTGGCTCAGCAAAGGGAGCAATAACATCTCAAATATCTCAGAAGTTCCCTGGCAGCACCCTGCAGCCACTCCAAATCATGGAAAACCGTGAGAATGGGCAGGATTGAGCTGCCAAGCCTATCCTGGTCTGCCGAGATTATTGTATTCCCTGACTGTGTTGTCTTCCCAGGAATTACACTTATTTTTCCGTGACAATCTCACTCACCGCTGCATCCCTGCCACCTTCATTTTTCAGGGATGTGTTACAGGGGTTAGAGCAGGGTCTTGGTCTTTCTCAGGTCTCATCTCAGCTCTGCCATTGATGAATCATGAATTTGAAGCCGTCTCAGTCAGGCTTTCTTTAGTCCCTTTTCTCGGAAGTTCAAAAGTTATTTCCAAGGTTCTTTCCATTTTTCCTGGGATAAAAAGATGTTTGCAAGGGCTCGTAAGAAGAAAATTATGCAATGTGATGTCGAAGCATTGTTTCTGCTGTTCTGGGGAGAGGGAAAGAGTGAAGGGAGAGGAGAATCCAGTCCCTCACTGAGCCAAAATGTCACCACTCAGGCAAGAAGGAACCTCACAAAGCCCCTGTGCAATTCCATGGCTGGAGAAGGGATGAACATTTAGGGCAAAGGGGAGAAACATTTAATTAAGCAGGCTCAAATCATTAATTCGAGCAAGGAGCTGAGCTCTGCCAGCAATGATGGCTCAGCACCTGTGGCTGGTGCTGCCCAAAGCCTGGACTGGAGCCTGGCAGAGGTGGTCAGGCACCAGGGATTGTCCTCAAAGGATCACAAAATCATGGAATGGTTTGTGTTGGAAGAGACCTTCAGGATCATTGACTTCCAACCCCCCTGCCATGGGCAGGGACACCTTCCACTATCCCAGGTTACTCAGAGACCCATCCTGGGCCTCGGACACTTCCAGGGATGGGGCAGCCACAGCTTCTCTGGGCACCCTGTGGCACCCTCACAGGGAAGAATTCCTTCCCAAAATCCCATCTAACCCTGCCCTCTGGCAGTGGGAAGCCACTCCCCCTTTGTCCTGATAACTCCAGGTCCTTGTCCGAAGTCCCTCTCCAGCTCTCTTGGAGCTTCTTTAGGCACTAGAAGGGGCTTTGAGGTCTCCCCGAGGCTTCTCTTCTCCAGACTGAACAAATCCAGATCTCTCAGCCTTTCCTCATAAGAGGGAAGTTCCATTTCTAATGATCTCTGTGGTTTCCTCTGGACTCGCCCCAAACAGCGGCGACACAACATTCCCACCAATTTCCAGGGCAGTCCATGACACAGGCCTGGAAACCTTGTTCCCAAACAGGCAGTGGAGGGAACTAAAATCTCAATATATCACGATTTCTGCTGAAGTACTGGAATTGTAAAACCCTGTCCCTGTTTCGCAGGCTCAGACCGGTTGAGGTCCAAAGGGACCTCATGGAGCTCACCTGCTCCAAAGCCCTGCTCAAGCAGCACCTACAGCCACTTGTCCAGGACCATCCAGGTGACTTGGAATGTGTCTAAGAATGGGAACTCCACAGTCTCTCAAGGCCAGCAGTCCCAGCTCCTCATCCTCTCCCGACAGGAGAGATGCTCCAGTCCCTTCACCCTCCTGCTGGCCCTTGGCTGGACTCTCCTGGCTGTCCAGCTCTGTGTTGTACAGGAGAGCCCAGGCCTGGGCACACAAAAGTGCAGAAAAACCCTGCTGAAGCCCGGGATTGAACCAGGGACCTTTAGATCTTCAGTCTAACGCTCTCCCAGCTGAGCTACTTCAGCTCTGCTGTGGCTCCAATTTTCCCAAAACCTGTTGGAACACGATGAGCTTTCAGACTTTTACCCTTCAAAGCAGTTTGCCCAACACGTCTCCAAACAGACTTTTGTGGAATCACAGACTGGTTTGCATTGGAAGGGACATTCAAGACCATCTCATTCCACTCCCCTACCATGAGCAGGGTCACCTTCCTCTATCCCAGGGTGCTCCATTTCCAGTCCAGCCTGGCCTTGGACACTTCCAAGGATGGGGCAGCCACAGCTTCTCTGGGCAATTTATTCCAGCGTTGGAATGGTGTGACCGACCACACAACAAAGCAAGAGAGAACAAATTTCAGGAAAACCCAGGCCAGGAGCAGCCTCTCCCCACAAATAACAGATCTCCACTGATTTCCTTGGTGGAGCATCATCTAGGAAGCCGACATGGAAAACAGACTTGAAAACTTTTTGGTTCCCTTGGACTATTATGTCATAGATTGTACCAAAATGTGCAATTGTTTAACTACACTTAAATCACTCTAAACTACATAAATTGCCTCCAATGATCCCTCTCCTTTCCAAATGCTGGCAATTTTTGGTTCAGAGCGCAGCAATCCTGCTATCTTCTACATAATTGTATAATACATGTAGTTCATCGCTGCCTCTCCAATAAATAAGGCTCATTTTCCCCAGGATGCATCCAGTCACACCTCATCTTCCCTGTCTTCAATTGTTTTAAAAAGAAAAGCATTTGGAAATTATTGTGATTTGTGCTTAAATGCAAAGGGTTTGGGACAAAAAAAAAAAGGAGCAATTTGCCGATCTAAATGTTCTAAATGTTATTGTTTAACAACTTGACTTTTAATCAAAGTCCCCAAAGCTAAGAATAAGGAGTGTGCTGTTTGGTTATGCAGCTGCTTGGGAATCCAGCTCCAGCTTCCTGAGCATTCCTCAGGGATTTCAGAGGGGCTCTGGAGAGGGTCCTCACCCAAAGCATTCCAAAATCTGTGTGCAGAGTGAGGAGAGATCTGGGAATGCAGGCAGCGGACACCTCCAAGATGGGGCACCCTCTGGCTTCCCTCAGCTCAGAAGGAAAGCAGAGAAACCACAAAGGTTCCCTAAGTTTATATCAGGATCCTGCCAGCCTCCAGAACAAGGAAGTGGAGATGGAGGAAAAACTGGAGCATTTTCAGCTCCCTCCAGGGCAACTTCTGCAGTTGAAGGTCATCAGTTCAGTCCTGTGCTTCATTCTGATGCAAGAACCATCAAACCTTAGAAACATGGAATAGTTTGGGTTGGAAAGGACCTCAAGATCATCTCATTCTCACCCCCTGCCATAGGCAGGGACACCTTCCACCATCCCAGGTTGCTCCAAGCCCCGTCCAACCTGGCCTTGGACACTTTCAGGGATGGAGCAGCCACAGCTTTTTTGGGAAACCTCTACCAGGGCCTCCCCACTCTCACAGGGAGGAATTTCTTCCCAACATCCCATCTAACCCTGCCCTCTGGCAGGTTAAAACCATCTCTCCTCATCCTGGCACTCCAGGCCCTTTTCCAAAGTCCCTCTCCAGCTCTCCTGGAGCCCCTTCAGGCCCTGGAAGGGGCTCTGAGTTCTTGCTGGAGCCTTCCCTTCTCCAGGCTGGACATTCCCAGCTCTCCCTGGTTCCACAGCAGAGCTGCTCCATCCCTCTGATCATCTCGGTGCCTTCTCTGGACTTGCTCCAGCAGCTCCAAATCCTTCCTGGGGACCCCAGAGCTGGCTATAGCCCTCAGGAATCCCTTCTCCCATCAGATCTGGCTGCTTCAAGAGTGGGATCCAAAGTTTTACCCCATCTTAAGTCTGGATGAATGATTCAGCTTCATTCTTTTCCTTAAAAAAACAGGTAATCTGTGACAAGGAAAAAAACTGGATGTGAGAGATGGAAAGGGACGTCTCAGCATGTGGCAATGACACGTGTGGAGGATGGGGAGGGGTCTGATTTTCATGGATATCACAACTCTGATCCCATCCTGACGTGCTGCTGTGTCTCAGCACTGGGAAGTGCTTTTCCAGCCTTGGGAGACTCCTCCAGGTACTCACCCCTTTCACACAAAGGATGCGTGCTGCAACTTCCCGCGATTTCTCCCCCAAAATTCCACTATTTCAAATGGCTGAGCCTCAGCTGTGAATCTGGCAGCTCCTGCAATGCACAATGAGCTTTCCTGGGCAGACAGACGTTCCCTGCCAAGATCTGAGACTGCCAGTGCCAGCTGGATGTGTTTCATAGGATTTGCTGGGAAAGGGGAAACATGAGCCTCAAAATCTGTTTGGAAGTCAGGTAGTGAACACCAGGCTGTTGGGAGGTCTCCACTTAGGATCCAGGCCTGGAAATCTCTCCTGGCTAAGCCAGACTATTCCCATAAAAGTTTGCTGCTGGGGACACGTGAGATATAAATTGGATCTTGCACTTGGAGCTAGCCAGGAGATGAGCTTCAAGTCCTCACCCTGAGGAGAACTTTCAGAACCTGCTCACCAGGTATCCTGGAGACCTCATTGTGGCCTTCCAGTACCCAAAGGGAAGCTGGAAAGGGGCTTTTTGCACTGGCAAATAGTGACAGGAAAAGGGGGGATGGCTTTAAGCTGAGAGAAGGTAGATTTAGATTGGATATTGGAAATAAATTCTTCTCTGTGAGGGTGGTGAGGCCCTGGCACAGGCTGCTGCTGTGGCTGCTCCATCCCTGGAAGTGTCCAAGGCCAGGTTGGATGGGGCTTGGAGCAACCTGGGATAGTGGGAGGTGTCCTTGCCCATGGCAGGAGAGTTCAAACAGGTTGATCTTTAAGGTCCCTTCCCACCAAAACCGTTTTATGCCATTCCCAGAGAACGCAGACAGGGTCAAACCCTGCGAACAACAAGAGCCTGGTGGAGCAGAGACCCTGAGTGGATCCATCTCCATTCTGACACATGAAATATGGGAATAATTGGATTTCTCTTTGAGCCGGGTGTTAGAAGGGCATTGCTTTAAAGCCAGGAACGTCCACAAGCCATAAACAAGATAACGGCATCAATAACCCAGCCCCAAGCCGTGCAATTGATTCTCCACGGATAATGCATCCAGCAGGAAATGGAGCCGAGTGACGCCGGCTTTGATGGGAAGATTGACAGCTCTGAGGCACAGAAACATTGCCCTAAAGGACTTTGGGTCTCTTATCCAGGTGCTGTGTGGCAGGACTGACATGGATGTCCAGGATCAAACATCCAGCCAGGGTCTGGAGGCAAGGAAGGCTCATTTTTCCCCTTCCCCCCACGTTTCTCGAGTTAACAGGTGGCAATAAACCCTCTGGATATCCTGGATGTAAAATCATAGTTCAATATCCCCCTCCTTGCCCCAAATAAGCTTTTCCTTCCCCCCTCCCCTTTTCCATTTTCCAGCTTCTCCTGCCGGCACCAAACTTTCACCTTACATCAGGAAAGGAGAAAAAAAATGGAACGTTCCAGCTGCAAAATGCTGCACTCTGGCTTTTAAAACCCTTGTCCCCCGGGTGGGAAACGACAGCGAGCAGAGCCTGTAAACAGAAAATAGCAGAGCAACTCCCACTCTCCGAAGCTGCTGCCTCTCCCTCCAAAGGCAGCGCAGGGATGAGTCAGAGCTAAAAGCATCGCTCTCCCCGTGGGGCCGGGGCTGCCTGGCCCACCTGCCTTCCCCCGCCGAGGAGGTGGCTGCTGCAGACCCCCGGGCACTGCCTGTGAGTCAGGAGACCCTGCGGAGTCAGAAATATCCCCAGGGAGGGAGGTAAAGCCACCTGCGAGCTTCTGCTCCTCTGGCATTTAAAGATATTTCAGCCCAGCACGGTTTTCGAGGGGTGAAACTGGGGGAGAAGCCTCCATCAGTCTCCTCATGTCTTTGTGATGCCAAATTCCTTTTGGAGGATGCTGGAAATCGGGGGTTTTCAGGGGGGTGCTCAGGCCTCCTGCCACATCAACAGCTTTTCCCTGCGAAAAAATTCCTTCAGGATCAATATGAACCCAAGAGCAGCGTGAGGGGGAAATTCCATGGATTTAGCCAGAGGCCCGTGTCACTGAGGATGATTCTGCAAATGGGCACAACTAAATCTGTGAATAATCTTTGTCCTGTGTTCACAATTGCTCCCTGCATTATTTTATGCCTTCTTTAATCCCTCTGTCTCTGACTGAGAGCTGCCCCCATCGAAATGTCCTAGAGCTGGTGGCAAAGGGTGGGTTTGTGTATCTTAGAATTTCAGAGAGGTTTGAATTTCTTAGAATTTTCATTTCTATAAAATGGAAAATGCTGGAACTGAGAGTTCCCATATAAAGGAAGACAAGTCTAAATAGAAGGTTATGAAGCAAAGGGCTTCTTTTAAAATTTTATATAGAGGAAATTGAAAGGGGAAAAATTTTTGGCCCTCAGCCTGAATTTTTTAATTATTTCAGCACCAAACCCTGTATTTCTGTTAGTAAAGGATTTAAATTTAATCAGATAATCATGAAATGGTTTTGGTTTGGAAGCGACCTGGATGATCACCCAGTTCCAGCTCCTCTGCCATGGGCAGGGACACCTTCCCAAGTTGCTCCAAGCTCTCTCCAACCTGGCCTTGAACATTTCCAGAGATGGGGCAGCCACAGCTTCTCTGGGAATTCCATTCCAGGGCCTCACCGCCCTCACAAGGAGGAATTTCTTGCTAATACCTAATCTAATCTGCCCTCCTTTAGCGCTTTTTTTGCCCCAAATTAAAGGGTGAACTTCAGTTATAATCCACATAAAGGTTCTCCTGTTGGTTAACAAGGTAGAGGGAAGAACAACCACCTCTCGGTACTCCCAAGAGCTGCTAAACTGTGCATTTATTAGGCTTTAGATTTATTCCAAACACACAAACGTGATCATCAAGAAACATCCAGAGGGAAAAGAGGGAAAAAAGAAAAAATGGAAAAAAGATGTTGTTGGAAAGTTTTGAAAACAAGCGAACTCCGTGTTTGCTGAGTCTTCCCCCATCTGCTGCATTTCACTCTGTTCTCACAGTCTTGAGTAACAAACCCCAACTAATTGCACAGTTTTGCCTACAAATCCACAGCCTGGTTG
>VZRN01003137.1:780648-793498 GCA_013397935.1 Dasyornis broadbenti | reverse complement strand
TTTTTTTTTTTTTTCCCCTAGCATCTCTCCAGGATGTAGAAAGCCCATAATTTTCCCACCTTCTTAATGCAAGCAGGAGTGGGCGGCAGGGAATTGTTGTGTCCATCAGGACAGGACAGGACAGGAGGATTTGTCCGCAGAGAACACGGACAGCAGCAGTTGGCCTCTGCTGTGGACGGTGAAGCCTAAGAGTGAAACCTGAACCATTCTGGGGGGGGTTTCCAGGCCACACCCTCAGCAAGGGGGTGTTTTTGGAGCTCTGGATACGACCCACCACACGCAGGGAGGATGCTGTGGATTCTGGAACGTTTTCTTTTCCTTCTGGGTCATGTGCGCAGTGCAAGTCCACTCTCCCCCTTCGCTTGGTTCCGGCAACACAAAAATAACAACCACAGACTTCGAATTATTTGGGTTGGAAGGGATCTGAAAGATCATCTCATTCCAACCCCCTGCCAGGGGCAGGGACACCTTCCTCTATCCCAGGTTGCTCCAAACCTCATCCAGCCTGGCCTTGAGCACTTCCAGGGATGTGGAGTCCAATATCCTGATGTCTCAGCCTCCAAGAAGGGGCCCAGGGTTTCATCTGAGAGTTTTTCCCTCCCTAAAATGGAAGTAACTGATAACACACAGGGATTAAAAAAACCCAAACTTCTGTTAATTAAATGGCTGAGTTTGAGAAATGCCAGCCAAGTATTGTATGCAGAGAGGGCTATAGATACCCAGGCTTAGAGGCAGATATACATTCCTAAAATAAAAAAAAGTATTCTTTCCACGAAACAGCACAAATATCTGTAAAACTGTGACCAGCCTTGCCAATAAATGATATTTCCCCAGCAGCAGTGGGAGTCTCTATTGCTGGCAGGATTCTGTCAGGCAGGACACGCCAGGATGTCTCCTTATCACACTGACAACGTGAAAACTAATCGGGATAAAACCCCCACGCAGCTGCTGGGCTTCCCCCAGGAGGAGACCCAGCCCACACGTGGGGTGGGTGGGTGTTTGCAATGTAGGTCAGGGCAAAAAAAGCTTTGTTTTGTGAGGGCCACCTTCCTGCTGGGTGAGTGACAAGCGTCTCCCTCTGCAGCCTCAGCGGGTCTGGCAGGCGCCGTCACCTCTGGGGCTCTTTGATTAAACCCGGGGTTTTAGGACAAGAGAGAAGAGTTGAGTCTGTAAAACTCAGAGCTGGGAGAGAAATGGGAGCAAGGTGAGCAGTTCACACCTAAACGGGGTTTTTTTTCCAGCTCGTTCTGGGGCAAGAACATTGCAGGATCAGGATGTGGAGGAGTCACCATCCCTGGAGGTGTTCAAGAAAAGCCTGGATGTGGCGCTCAGTGCCACGTGCTGGGTGACAGGGTGGGGATCAGTCAAAAGCTGGGCTCGATGATTTTAGAGGTCATTTCCAACCGAAAAGATCCTGTGATCCTGTGATTGTCAGCATGCAAACAGCCTGAAGCTTTTCCATATGTGCATTGGAAAAGGCTCTGATGCCAGAGGAATCCTAAAAGTTTCACTCATCTGATTCTTTCACAGGGATGGAGCACTGCTCCTATGAGAAAAAGCTGAGCGAGTTGGAGCTATTTAGTGTGGAAAATAGAAGGATCTCAGAAAAAACTTAAATTTAAGCTTAAATTTAAAGGGGGCTGATAAGAAAGATGGAAACTGAGTTTTTAGTAGAATGTGTAGGGACAGGCCAAGGGGGATGGTTTTTAAACTGAAAGAGAGGAGGTTTAGACTGGCCCTAAGGAAGAAATCTTTCATGATAGGAGTGGTTAAACACTGGAGGAGGTTGTCCAGAGAAGTGGTGGATGCCCCATCCCAGGAAACATTCAAGGTCAGGCTGGATTGGGGTTCTGAGCAACGTGATTCTGGTTGAAGATGTCCCTGGTCATTGCAGGGGGTTGGACTAGAGGACCTTTAAAGGTCCTTTCCAACCCAAACCATTCTATAATTCTGTTAAGAAAGGGTCTGAATGGGACCGGCTCAGACGGAGCTCTCTAAAATGAGATGAGGTGGATCCCAACCCAAATTCCTCTAAGTTGGTAATTCCAGGGACACAGCCCGTCCTGGTTCTTGCATTAGATTGTCAAGAAAGCAGCTAAGTCATGGTCCTCCCTAAAGACAGAGAAGTGCTCCCCCTCCCCATTTCTTTTTTGGTTGCTGCACTCCAAGGCAGGACTGAGGTGGGCTAAACCCTGCCTGGCCCTGAGAACTTCCAGCTGGATGTCACAAACCCCCACAAGCCCAAACTGCTTTAAACTCTTTTCCAGAGGGCAAAGTCTGCAATTTCCCATCCTTCTGATGTGTTTGATAGCTTGGTTATAAAAATCAGGATACACAAATGCCTGATGTGACCATTTGTCCACGGGTAATCTGTGTTTCCCTTATGTGCCATGGTTGATGAAACCCAGACACTGTGTTGGACACACAGCCCTAAAACGAGATAATAAATGATAAACTCCTTGAAAAGAAGAGTTCATTACTGAATGAGAAGCTTTCAGGATTTACAGATCAAAATACTACTAATAAAAAAAAAATAATTAAAAAAATAATAATAAAAAGGGGCATATCTTGGTTGATGGCACATTGAATCGCACTTTTGCTTTTGTTCCCAGGTCTTTCCCATCTGCCCACCTCATCCAGGTCCTGACCTCTCCTGGCTTTTTTTTTTCTTTGTGGAATTCCATGTCACATTCCAAGGACAACCCAAGTATGGAGCTGGTGGGAGTCCCCAGACACAAGGAAATGTGGTGAGCCTTAGCCCATCCGAGACGGATAAATTCTAATCAATGGTTTGGGTGTCCAACTCCAAGTGCTTCTGGAAATAACCAAAAGACACCTTCACCCCGCTTCCTCAGGGTGCCCAGCTCCATCCAGGGAGATGCCTGCAAACTAAAAGAGGAGAGATTTCGATCGGATGTTAGGGGGAAATTCTTTACTCAGAGGGTGGTGAGGCCCTGGCACAGATTGTCCAGAGAAGCTGTGGCTGCCCCATCCCTGGAAATGTCCAAGGCCAGGCTGGATGGGGCTTGGAGCAACCTGGTTGGACTGAGATGGTCTTGAAGGTGCCTTCCAACCCAAACCATTTTACAATTCTATTCCATGATTCCGTGGCAAGTAGCTGCCTCCTTTCCCTATAAAGTCGCCTGGAAAAGTCCAGGCGCGTTTCAGGACACCAAAATCATGGGGGAACGATTCTGTCTCTGGAGGAGCCCTCTCTACAAACCTCCCAGGAAATATCAACAGCCACTGTTTCTCTCAGGGATGTATTCCAGGTGTTTAAAAAGGAAGAATTTCAAGGGTTTCAAAGGTGACTTGAAGGCTGTCTCTTGTAGGGGTGGCTTGGGGAAGGGGCAGTGGATTTGAGTCCGATCTGTTTTAATTCAATCAACCACTAATTCAGGTGACAGGATCTTTGTTAAAGCTGCAACTGGGGATAATTTGTATTTAGAAGCAGCTCCAAATGCCCCTTCTTTTGGCATCAGCTCATTTGACACAGAGAGAGGGAAAGCCACATTCAACCAGAGCTCTTGCGCAGGAATCAAGAGACCTTCTGGAATTTACCAAGAGCTCAGCTTAGACTGAAGATTTTCATCTCTCAGTCCAATTTAACATGGTAAGAAATTGAACTAAGGCATATTTAAGTGGTAATTAATAGAGTGTAATGGGATTTTTAATTGATAGTGTAGGAGCTCTGAAAATCCCAGTATTATGTGCCAGACAGATTGATGTGAGGTCACAGCTCCGAAGAGCATTTGGTGTAAAGCTCCGGCTCTGAGTCACTCTTGCCACTAAGAGGTTTCACTAAACCTTAATTCTTGTTAAAAACAGATGAAAAATGACTGTTTTGTAAATTCAAAATTATTCCGGAGTTTGTCTTCGTTTCACAAATTATTCGGTCTCAGACAGACAAACAAAAAAAACCAGCAGGAAGCAGAAAATGTGTAGGAGATGCAGCCTCTCATCTAAAAAATATTTTGATTTTCTAATTGGAAATGACATTTATTCCATCAGAAGTACTTTTGAACATAAATCAAAATCTGGGCACTGAAGTGAAACATTCCCTTCGAGTGAAAAGCGTTATCAACTTTCCAGTTTACCAGAGGAAAACAATGTTTGATCAGACTGGATGCAAAATAGGCTATTGGGCTTTTTCTTTCTGCTGCAGACCGCGAGGAAAATAATAAATCCATTTTCCACAAGATGTCCTATTAAGGGGGTTCGTATCTGGGTTGGAAAATGTGTTTATCAGAAATGAAGACGCAGGATCTGAAGGGACTTCGTGATACGTTAATAAACGCCCTGATAAAGTTCCCCACTTCCAGAAAATGTCTGGAAGCCTGTTTCTCCCTGGAACATCAATATTCAGAGTGGTTAGAAATTTCTTTCAGTATTCCACGCACAGTCCTTAACAAATCGGTCAGCCAGCAAGATGTGAAAGCTGCGGAAAGCATCATAGCAAGTCAACAAGTTACGAAGACATCATTTTAAAATAATGCTGGGTCGCCCCACTTTTCCAGCAAAGTTCCTCAATATGTGCATTAATTTCCAAAGCTGTGCTCTGCCGAGACAAAATTCCCGCTCGAAACTCATGGAGTGGACTTGGAGGTGCTGGAGGAACTGGGATTTTCTGCCTCCTAAAAGGGGATTTACAGGCGT
Organism: Dasyornis broadbenti; assembly: GCA_013397935.1. Lineage (NCBI taxonomy): Eukaryota > Metazoa > Chordata > Aves > Passeriformes > Dasyornithidae > Dasyornis > Dasyornis broadbenti. The sequence goes on along the minus strand of VZRN01003137.1, from coordinate 788,842 downwards.
GTGCACACCTCTATTTCTGGTTCTGCTGCTAAGTAGAGCACGAGCCGTCCGTGCACCACACGAGGGGGAAAACACATCCACAGCTCCCAGGGAAAGTGGGGAATGTCAGTCTCAGCTGAGGAGATGAGAAAGGTGCTGTTTGCATTTCAAAATGCTTGTGAAAATAGCTAAGGGTAGGTATCCACTGCAGAAATGGAAAGCAGATTCCTGCCCGGGTTGGTCTTTACGAGCTCAAGAGCAGAGTTTGGGAAGGAAAAATCTTTTTTTTTTTTTTTTTTCTTTCCCTAAGTTGGGTAAGGGGATTTTATAGCCGAAAAGGGAAACTTCTGCTCCACGCTGCAGATCAGGAAATCAAATTTGTGAACTACAAAACAGTGGAAAAAATAATCGTTTTGCTCTCAGTGATGTCTGGCACATTCAGCTTCACCTTGAGGGTTTATCTGATGTTGATGTGGTCTCTTTGTTCAGCGCCAATAAATAACAAGTGAGATGTGACTCAATTTTGCAGAGCAGTTTCCATCTGAATGGAGCCTAAATCTGAGATAAACCCAAATTTATGAAGGTCCTTGTCTCTTCTTGCTTGTTTACACGGCTTTCCTCATTCCTGGAAAAATCAGTCTAAACTGATCTCAAAGAATTCTATTCACTGAGACTGAAATTCCTGGGAAATTTACCCCAGCATTCACCCACTTCACCATTAGGAAGACTTTTCACAATCTTCTCCTGCAGGGTGAGCTTGGGGCTTCTTGTGGTACCAACCACAGTCATAGAAACATGGAATGGTTTGGGTTGGAAGGGACCTTAGAGATCATCCAGTTCCAACCCCCTGCCGTGGGCAGGGACACCTTCCACCATCCCAGGTCACTCCAAGTCCCATCCAGCCCGGCCTTGGACACTGCCAGGGATGGGGCAGCCACAGATCCTCTGGGAATTCTATTCCAGTGCCTCACCACTCTCACAGGGATGAATTTCTTCCCAATATCCAATCTAAACCAGCCCTCTGTTAGTTTAAAGCCATTCCCTATGTCCTGTCCCTCCATCCCTTGTCCCAAGTCCCTCTCCAGCTCTCCTGGAGCCCCTTCAGGCACTGGAAGGGGCTTTGAGGTCTCCCTGGAGCCTTCCCTTCTCCAGGTGAACATCTCCAGCTGTCCCAGCCTGGCTCCAGAGCAGAGGGGCTCCAGCCCTTGGAGCATCTCTGTGGCCTCCTCTGCTCCAGCAGCTCTACATCTCTCTGCTGTCAGGGTCCCCAGAGATGGAGTCAGCATTCCAGGAGGGATCCCTCGACCTTCTGATCACACATTATAGGTCTGGAAATAATCCCATCTCTTCCATTTTTTCCATTCCAGGGTTCAGCAATTCTACATTCAATGATGAGAATCTTGAAACTATGAAAGCCACAGTCCCTCTACATCCAATTTCAGGTTCCTAAACTTGTTCCAAAGCTTGAGCAAGGGTTCTTCTTCACAGACAAACTCTCTGGTGTTAAGGATTGGAGCATAAGGGATTGGAGCACACTGAGCTCTGTGTTCCTGAGCAAGACAAGATATAAATTCAGGCCTTGGCCAAATCCTGAAGAGAGCTGAGAGTGGACAGCATTTAAAAGCTTTAGATTAAATCTGATTTATGTTTCTGCCTGTATTTGCATGCAAACTTAGGAGGAACTTCTGCTGAAAACTGGAAATTTGGAGAAATGGGCATATAGGGAAAAGTGTTAAAACAGGGTTCACAATAGATCAGAGAATCAAAGACTCAGAGAATGGTTTGGGTTGGAAGGGACCTGAAAGATCATCCATTTCCAATGCCCTGCCATGGGCACAGACACCTTGCACTGTCCCAGGTTGCTCCAAGCCACGTCCAACCCCTTGAACAATTCCAGGGATGGAGCAACAATTACCCCTGCAACCTGCAGTTCTACACTCTCTTTCCAAAGCTTGGAATAAATCCATATCTTCTGCTGTGCAAACAGTGGGATGGTCACCACAAGCTAAACTGACGTTCCTGGGCCGCAAATCTACTGGCAACAAAGTTCTGGAAATTTATTCCAGCCGGTACTCCTGGTTTAGTCAGAACAGAGACTAAAAAGACTTTTGTAGCAAGAGCTAAAAAAACACAAAGAAAAGGCGCCGCCAATGCACAATGCACAATTCAGTTTCCAGGACGGCGCTAAAACACCAAAAGCTGCTGCCTGCAATGCTCAAAGAGCTGTTGTTTTAACTTTCCACTTGCGTCAGTGTCTGGTACCTTTTAAGATGACAGCTTATTTGTAACTTACTCAACCTGACGCGTCCTGAGCGCTGAAATGTGCCCCTGGGATGTGCTTTTTTCCCTTTCCCCCTCCGTCTCACATTTCAGATCCCTCATACACCTCAACAAGTTCGTAATAACTTTGCTTTGCCTCACTGCTCTGATTGCTCCCATCCGCGGGTTATTTACCAAGCGGAGGTGCTGCTGCAGGAAGGACAAAGAGATTAAGGAGTTCGGCACTTTGCTGTGCCAATAGGAAAATTGCATCCCTCTCTGTGCACGTGGAAAAGAAACGGGGCTGGAAGTGGCACAGCAGTCAACCTTCGCTCTGCCTTCTGAATTGTGGGGACAAGGAAGCAGAAAATAACCCCTTTCTCCTGAATTTTCAGGGAACATTGTAGTGTTCTGGCTGCAGAGAACATATCACGGCAATAACAGTGTATTTTTATCTCTTACATTTTATTAGGCGTGATGGGGGAGCCGCTGTTTGAGAACTCTGCCTAAACACACATTTGGGCTGACAAAATTGAGCTGTAAATTGCTTTGTGTAGAGGAAGAAGGGCTGTAACACCTGGAGGAACCAAAATCCTCCCCTCATTTGTGAACCCCAGGTTTGGAGTCAAAATCCATCGGCTGAGTGTTGCAATATTCCCAGTGCACCTGGATTAGTGCATCTCATTATGGCAGTAAATATCCAATAGATTTAACCTATAAACATTGCTAGATTCATGGAATGGTTTTAGTTTTAGTTTTAGTTTAGAAGGGATTTTAAAGATCATCTCATTCCAAGCCTCTGCCATGGGCAGGGACACCCTCCTATACCAGGTTACTCCACTTAAATTTTTACCAGCTGAGGCCACAGGTGTTGCGATGAAATACTGGAGAATTTCAGCAACATGGGAGTAGATTTTCCAACTTCTTAAAAAAGTTTAAAGAGTTTTAGAAGCTGTTTTGGGATTGAATTCCTCTTAACACATTTTCAAAAACTGGAGACCTTCCAAAGGAATGAGGGCCTGTGGACATTTCATCAAGTCCTTGTGGGTTCTTTCCAACTCGAGACATTCTATAATTCTGCATGGTAAATTCTGGGCTGTAAAGTCTGATCCTCAACAAGCAAAATCCCCGCTAACTCTGAAGGTCACCAAAATAGAAAATTCAAAGTTAAAAATATCTCTCCAGCACCAGATGACTTTGTTCCCTGAAAAGTAGGGCTCGTCAAAGAAACCTGTTATCTGTTCAAGGAGATTTCGTGTCTGGCTGATGAAGAAAGTCATGATGATAAAAACTACTTTGGTTCCACCGGATTGTAACCAGGTACCTTCCAGACCGAAGCTGCTGCCAGGTAAAGAAACAAAAAGACACATCCTACGTCAATTAAAACCTGTCTCAGTCCAGCAAATTCTAATTTGAACGGGGAGGGAAGGACTTGAAGAGATTTTTATCTTCATTGCAATCACCTTAAGAGAAGATTCTGAGCAAATATTGTTCAATATTTTTACCACAAGGGAGAATGGGTTGAAAGAGAGTGGGATTAGATGGGATTTGGGGAACAAATTCATTCTTGTGAGGGTGGTGAGGCCCTGGCGCAGGTTGCCCAGAGAAGCTGTGGCTGCCCCATCCCTGGAATTGTCCAAGGCCGGGCTGGACAGGGCTTGGAGCAACCCGGGATAATGGAAGGTTGTCCCTGCCCACAGCAGCGGGGTGCAACTGGATGATCTTTCAGGTCCCTTCCAACCCAAACAATTCCATGATCCTGCAGGAACTTCAAGGTGCAAAATCACATCAGTCCATTCGAGTGGATAAAGACATTCCTTGTGTGGTTTTTCAGCACTTGACAGAATATCTGCAATATCAAGGAGGAAAAACTTCATAATTTTGAGTTGTGCAAGGGAAAGTTATTCCTGAATTAAAGAGATAGAAGCTGAATTTAACCTTGAAATAAGTATTTCCAAAAAGTGGCAGTGATTATACTCAGGGTAATTTAAAAGTAGAGGTAGTGGATCCAATATTCCCTGGAACCTCTGAGACAGAAATAGGAGAGTTAGCTGAAAATCAGGATTTACCATTTGTCGGTCCTTTTTAAAGACATCTTCTAAATGAGGAAAAAAAAAAGCAAAAATCATCTGCATTTCCATGAAACCAGAAGCTTCCAGATCACAGAAGCCGCTCAGCAAATCTTACACTCTCATGCACTTCATTACTAGCTGGCAATTAGCAAGCCCATTAAATGCTGGTTAATGAGAATGCTAATTACACTGAGCAGCTGCAGGTGGCTCCCAGCACTCCCAGTTCTGGGCCAGATTCTCCATCTCACTGCCCAAGGCTGGGAAATATCCACCTTCCCAAATGCCCAGCTCTGGAACAGCCCTGTCAGAGCCATCTGCTCCAGAGCCGGGGAGGGCGTGATGGATAAAACACCTGGCTCTGGATAAATCCAACAAAGAACCAACAGAATGTGGGGAAAAGTGGTCCCAGCTTTGAGAAACACAGCTCTGGACTTGATCAAAGTTCATGAAATCCCAGTACTGGGCAACGGGGAGGCACCTCCAGTCCTGGGGTCAGCTTTGGGCCCCTCATGACAGGAAGAACGTTGAGGGGCTGGAGCGTGTCCAGAGAAGGGAATGGAGCTGGGGAAGGGTCTGGAGCACCAGGAGCAGCTGGGGGAGCTGGGAAAGGGGCTCACCCTGGAGAAAAGGAGGCTCAGGAGGGACCTTCTGGCTCTCCACAACGCCCTGAAAAGAGGTTGTGGTGAGGTGAGGGTCGACCTCTTCTCCTGGGCAATGAGAAATGGGAAGAGGGGAAACAGCCTCAAGTTGCACCGGGGTGGGGGGGGTTCAGGTTGGATAATACAAAAAAATTTCTCCACTGAAAGAGTGACTAAACATTCCCTGGCTGCCCCGGGAAGGGGTGGATTCCTCATTGCTGGAAGTGTTCAAAAACCAGGCTGACCTAGCACATCGTGGTGTGGCTTAGTGGACAGGGTAGAAATTCAGCTGGAGGTTGGACTCGGTCTCAGACGTCTTTTCCAAACCTAATGATTCTGTGAACTTGAAAAACAAAAGTTAAATAAAATCTTTCATTCAAATGATTTGTTATTTTCATGTTTCTGCAGCAAAAGGAACACAATGGGAGCAGCGAGTTTGATTCTGGGAGAAGGGAAATCACAATTCCATGGGTTCCTGTGGCAGAGCAGGCCCTGGTGTTCATTTGAGAGGGGAATTCAGCCGCGGAGGGGCTGGATTGAAAAGGCAGTCGGACTTCCGGGCCTTTTCTTCCCAAAGGTTCCACGCCTGTGGTTTGCAGTGCTGAAAGATCAGGGCTCATCCCGGTTCTCCCCGTGTGACAAACTCCTGTCACCGTGGCAGCATTTGGAACCCAAAGTACAGATAAGCCACGGCGGCTTCCCATGCTGATTCCAACAGAACCTTCCAGCGCTGAAAGTTCAGCGTCGTTATTAACACAAAACCCTCTGAGCGCAGCACTCCACCCCCAGCCCTGCACTCCACACAATTCAACTTACTTTACTTTTATTTCATCTAATTACAAAGCATTACTCACGAGAATGACGGATTTTATTACTCACTATTATACAATTCCTGTGCTCTCCCGTCCTAACAGAAAAGAAAGTACGGAAAAAGAAGTTATTTGAGGGGAAAAAAAAAAAAGACTCCCCCTAATAACAAATGACTTAATTTTAAGAGAGAATTTGGATGCCAAGACACAACTTTTGCTGAATTTGCTGGTTTTGTTCAAACTCTGCCAGTGTTTGACATCTCCTAAATGCCACGTGAAGTAATTCTCTGGTGAGCTTCACATTTGTCACTCTCGTGACTAATTCCTTTTAATTAGACTTAACAACATATAAGAAAAAAAAATGTCATCATTTAAAGTGAAGTCAGTGATGTATTGATTGGATAAGGACTTAACAGCATAAGTAGTCTTTGAAAAAATGATTCAAGTGAACATGTTTTTAATATTTTTAATTTCAGGCCATTTTCTTTCGCTCTCCTGGGTCCCACTGTACATAACAGCAAGATCCTTCCTGATTTTCCCGACATCCCACACTCCCAGGTGCACAATGCTTTAGGGAATTCTGCTGATAAACACGGTCATTTCAAGCCTGTGAATTAAAATGATTAAATGTTCTGATAAAATACTGCATTTTGAAGACATCCACAAGAGAAACAGCCCCCTTATCCCAATTATTTTGACCACAGTTGATACACGGCTTGAACAGCAAAGGCAAAAACAATGGAAATTTATTCCCAGATATCCAAGGAACTAAAATGTGAGAAGGACGATTATTGGCATCACCTTTCAGCCATATATCCATGACGTCACTCGGGATCATCTTGTGTCACTTCACAAAATGTGAAGGAAGTTGCAAGATTTCTTTTTTGCTGAGGTGGAAGAGTCTGAAAAGCTCCACCTTGGGGGTTGAGGTGACTTTGTGGAGCTCTCTCCAGTTCAGAATTCCGCTCTTTTGTGTGAGAGTTACCTTCAGCATAAATGAATCGCCCAAAATTTGTCATCTTAACCCAGATGTTTTCAAAAATCATTGGAGTTTATTCTTCAGCATCACAATGGTCATGGAATCATCTGCAGTGACGGAGTGCTGTCATTGTGGCTGTTATCCACGTTTGCTTGAAAAGGAATCTCCTTCTCTTGTTCTGCTTTTTATACAGGAAATGAATTTTTTTTTTTTTTTAATACAGGAATGAAATTTTTACTGAATTATCACTTGAGAGGGTCTGGGGAAAACATCAGATCCTGAAAAAACTGTCCAGATTTAAGCCATCCTTCAACTCCTACAGCGCACAGGTCGTTCCCAAAGCAGCCTGGGATGGCTGATGATTCTGGGGGATCTTTCAAGTAATTCCCAACATTTGTTTGCAAGCAGTTACCTCCACCCTAAGCAGTCTGGAACTTCAAAGACCTTTTTGGGGAAGAGGGGTAGGAAATGAAACAATGTTGGGAATTCAGTCTTAGATTTCTTTTTCTCCTTTCTTTATTATAAAAGAAGTTAGTCCTGCTCGTTAGCCCTATGCTAAGGAACATCATTGTTAAGATCTGAGTTGATCTGAATTACTCAGGAAGGCTCTTCCCCCTGTGTCCATTGCCAAGAGCTGACTTAAAGGAATTCGGGAAGAATCCAGGAGAGCAGGGATGGACCTGAGACCTGGGGCAGGTGAGAATTTTGAGACTGGAGTTCCTTTGGACCTGAAACCTGGAATTTCTCAGCAGCAGTTCCCCTGTGTGACAGCTCGCAATGCAAAAAAAAAAAAAAAGAGGAATTATTAAACCTGTATGAGTTATCATGGAACAAACATCAGGGAAGCTTAGGAATATCAAGATTGCTGAGCCCATAAAAGCAGATGGATCTACTGATCCTGAGCAGAGGAAGGAAGATCAGGTAACTTCAGCTGATTATCTGCTTGTGTTTTCCCTCTGTTTTTCAGGAGCTGAAGGGAAATACTGCCAAGCCTGTAAGATTTTCCAGTGTCAATCGCCCATTTTATTGCACCCAGTCCATTCCTTTTTTCCTTTTTTTTTTTTTTGTCATGCAGTGGCAGTATCCCACGGAAACACTGGGTAGGGATGCTGTAACAAGATAAAAACTCTGTTTGTTTAGGCTTTGAAATCATCTCGGGGATTTATGTATTTAATGCTGAAGTAACTTGTTCCCATCTTGTCCACTTGTCTAATAAAGCCACAGGACAAAATCTGATGGTGACCCTCTGGACTTTTGGAAGACTTCAGTGCCTTCTGCAGAAACTTCTTTGGAGCGCTTTTGGCAGAGAATTGCCAAATATTTTGGGCCTCCCATCCGGGCTTCTCCAAGAGAAATATCGTACAAGATTAGGTGAACTGGTTAATCCATAAAACTGACCAGATGGATTTCTTGTCATTGCCCACAGGATTTCTAGTGATAATTACCACATTCATGGCT